>ML369987.1:0-53104 GCA_005239525.1 Nicotiana knightiana | reverse complement strand
ATTTAGCTCGGTTTCCATCTCAAATGCACCTACACATGAAATAAACTCCATTATGCACATACAATATGTATTTTTATCATTAACGCACATAAAATGTAAGACATATAACATGTTAAACCATGAATTCTAGCCACACATCACTACACTTAATGTGCACTTTATTGCACAGGTACTTTCATTGAAATGTGGAGGATTCAAAGACTTAGGCGAGCTGCATCATCTGGAGGCGATCCGCTGCTGACAGAGTCTCCCTCGTACTATATTTATTTTATTTTAAATTTCCTTGTCCAATTTGTATTTCGGACAGGCTGTGTGATGATTGTATAAATTCTTAGAAATTTCTCATGTACTTGTGACACCGGGTTCTGGGATATATTGGGATATATTTGCAAAAGTGTAGTGTTCGAACCATTGTTTTACTTAACAGATTTTATTTGGTTAATATGTAGTAAAGTGAAAGGAAATATTATTCATAAATGTTAAAATCGGAAATTTATTTCAATTAATTAATGATTGGCTTGCTTGATAATAATGTCCGGTGCCATCACGACCTTAGGGATTTTGGGTCGTGACAACATAGTATCAGAGCACTAGGTTCCCTTAGGTCTCACGAGTCATGAGCAAGTCTAGTAGAGTCTTGCGGATCGGTACAAAGACGTCTATACTTATCTTCGAGAGGCTACAGGGATGTTAGGAGTACCTCCCTTATTGATTCCTCATCGTGCGATTTGATTCCTTTGAGGCTTATGCCTATGTTTATTCCTACACAATCTTACGCGTCGCGAAGCGCTTGCTATGAATCAGGAATTTGAGGAATTGAAATGGTTCTACGGATGTAATTCGAGATGTTTCCATGTGTAATTGGTTGGGGTTGTTGTTACGGCCCTGCAAAGGAATAATATGTTATTTCAGATCAGTAGTTGTGTTTCTGAGAGCCTTAAGGCTATGCTCAGGTAGTGATGATGCTTGCGTTTGGTTGTTCACGCGATGTCGATATGATGATAGAATTCTTACCCATATGTTGGGGGTGATGAATAGTTTGAGGGCAGGTCTTCTAAGAGTGTGATTTCGAGATTTCGGTATTTTAGTTCCGGTAGGGGGAAGACATTTGGATTATGAATGGTCCGATTGGGGTTGATAAAATAGTAAGACTAGGTGTCTTCAAGTGAGGTGGGATATGCACCTGTGACGTGAAGTCGTCGTCATTGATCGAATGGAATGTGTTAAGTTTGTTGGTGCTATGGTTTCTTCGGTTACGTGGAGTCAGAGTATTGAAGAATGCGGTTGGCAGAGACCGCGAGGGGTGGTGGTTCAGTACCGGATACGTGTCGATAATGAAGGAAGCTAGAGAAAGATGATCTTCGGAGAGCTTGAAGTCGTGGTGATCTGATGCTTTGAGAGCTACAAAGAATGGTCCTGAAGTGAGGCTAGGCGGCGGTTCCATTTCTAGGAGACCAGGTGTAAGAAGCGGAAGTCGAGCAGTCGCAAACTGGGGGAGCGGCAGCATAGCTTGGAATTTGAAGATATTGTCGCGCATTTAATGGATGTCCATGAGGAGCGGACATACTAGTAAAGTTGGTAAATGAAGCAGCGCGTAGGATGGGGTATTGAAGTCGCAGAGAGCGTGCATTTCAGCGTCGTTGGAAGGTGTCAGTTGGTAATTTCCACATATGGGTTATCTCATGTGAATAGGTTAGCGGTGGCATGGTTGGCAGGTCTTGGTGAGGGGTTCTAGTGGCCATTCGATAGGAGGCAGAATGTGTGAACGATGCTGGAGAGTTTGAGTATTTAGGGAGTGCTAGCAAGAGAATTTGGAATAATTGGACCGATTGGTCGAGCAAGATCGTGTTATCAAAGGAGAAAGGATCTCGGCAAGGCCTAGAGTGGTTCAAGGAGTAGCTTCGGGCTAGGTGGGGGAGTCCCACCATCTGCAGTTGGGTTGTAGGGTTGTCTTCTCATAGGGTTGCGGATTGTCAGCGTGTTGGCAAGTTATTTCAGCTAAGGGAAAGGAGTAAAATGGTGATTGTGCATGGAATTTGAGGAATGTGTGAAAGAGTTGGCCCTGTCGGATCAGGGTTAGGCTTTGGAAGATTCAGAATTTATGCTAAGGCATGGGCGAGTTGTAAGGATAGTGACTCAGTCACGTACTTCAAGGGAAAAGGAGTTCATGTGCTAGAATAGCCTTGGAGTTGATTGTATGCGGAGCCAGCCAGAGTGGGTGACTCTCAATAGCGGTCCTAGTGAGTTCAACAGTTAAGAATGCGGCGTTTTTAGGGTTTCATGCAGCAGTATGATCGAGAATCGAGCTTTTGCAGAGTAATTTATGAGAAAAAGAAGGATGGTTGGAATGTTCTATAACATGTTTCAGCATGCAGGATAGTATTGGAGGAGTGAGAGAAATAAACTCCGGATTGTAGAAAGATTATCAGGAGGGTATGAGACGGGTTGCGGGATTTAGGCAGCATAGTCTCGTGAATCAAGGTCACTCGGGATGAGTGAGGGTTGAGATTGCTATGAGTTGAAGGAAGTTTTTATTATTCCTGAAGCAATTGAAGATGATTAAAAGAAGATAGATTTATTAGCCATGGTTGTAATGGTACATTTTTGGCAGTGATCAGTTCCTTCGGTGTGATTAAGTTATGCATGTGGTTTGTGCCGGTGTGTGCGGGGCTTGTCGGCCGTCGTAATGGATTCCATGTGGGAGCCTTTGAGTGCTATGGCCTGTCAGGTATAGGCAGATCCAGGAAGGGTTATAGTGGTATAGACTACTACTTAAGGATTTACATGTTGGANGTTCTGTTCATTTGGTTGTGGATTGTGGGGTGTTTGTCCGGGCTATGATGGTTGTTCTTGCATATTATGAGAAAGTGGGTTAATGTGGACCCAGGTAAATCTATTAGCTTAGTTTGGTGCGAGCAAGGTAGACTCGATGTTTGTGGATGGATTTAAATATGATTATGGGCTCCGTATGAGCCATGCATGTGTATTTCAGTAGAGCGCTTTTCATGGAGAGATATTAGAACAACAGATGTTGCTCCGTCTTCGTCAAATTCAGGGGATCATTTGTGCCGTGTGAGATGTGAAACGGCTTGATAATTTCTTATGAGTTGAGATCTCCATGTAGTGATGATGTCATGTGGGCAGGATAGCTCTTGAGATCCAAAGTATATATATATATATATAGCACCTCAGTTGTGCTTGAGTTTTGTAGCATGCGGGTCTATCAGTCTCCCCATGATAGTATTATGCACTTAGCGTGCTTGTGACCGATAATCGGTAATGTGTAATAGTGAGCGATTCAGCTTCGTGTATATTTTCTTATGTGAGTTTTATGATGGGATCGGGTGGTACGCCGCCACGATTATGTTATTTGGATCGAGTTGCACGCCGCAACAGTGTGACGATGAGAAGGGTTAAAACAGTGTGTGAAAACACCGACGCCTCCCTTCACAAAACTAGCATATGCAGCTCCAAAAATTTCCGACCTTCATCCTTGTTTCAGTCATTAACCTTCGAGCAAAAACAACAGCACACCCACACCTTTAACATGTCAACCTCCACAGCCATAAAACTCCATAAAAACGGCAGAACCTTGCCCAAAAAAAAAAAAAAAACAGCTGAAAAGTTGCTCAACATCCATACCCAAGAAGCCCCGAAATACAGCAAAAATCTCAGTCCAAAATCAGTTCCAAAGTCCCTGTGATAGCAGCCCTTTTGCACAAATAAAACCAGCAGCAAAACCATCTTCAACAAACACCTTAAACCATTGCAAAACTGCTGCGAAAAACAGCGAAGGTAGCAGCTAAAAACCAGCCATGAAAACGGCCTCAAATTATCAGGAAAATGCAGCCGTAAACTTTCCAAAACAACACAAAAACTTTGTCGTGTGAACCCATGAAAACCAGCTCCCAAAAACGGCTCAAAACAGCTTGTTTCCACCACCGTCACAACCTGGTTGGAGTTCGAAATTGAGAGGTCCGTCCGAAGTCGTAGGCAAATTTTCCTGTCAAGAGTTGCATAATCTAAGCTGAAAGCTAGTAAAAGACAGTCCATTCCTAGTTCGAGTTCCTGTGCCGATCGAGATCTCCAGTCGTGGTCCCTTTTTCGCTCGAAAACTTATCGCCGATTCCTAAACTTTGCTCTGTCGATTCGAGTGGATTGGAGGTGCAATCTAAAGGAAAAGCTATAATTGAGCGGTGAGTGGCCTACAAAATTAAGGTAAGTATTTGGTCTAACTTTGACTTGAGGCAATAAGAAACTCCACTTGTTTGCTATGTGAAATGCATGTGTGTGGTGTATAGGTGAGTTGACGAGTATCTATGCACCACCAAATTGTATGTTAAGCATGATCCCTTTCCCGTTTCCAACTTAATTGACTCTTGTCTTAATTGTTCTATATTCATTATTGTTTCTATGACTACTTGGCCTTTTTATTTTGTTGTTAAATATTGTGGTGGTTATTTTGGAAAGAGTACTGATTGTTTAGCTGGTCCCCTTGTGGTACGAAACGGTTGAGCGATTTGGCATTGTTTTTACGAGGTGTAAATGTATATATATATATATATATATATATATATATTCTCTTCATTTTTTATATTATTGAGGAAGTTGTGAGAAATGCAGTTTAATTGTTTCGTGATTGTTGAGGTTCACGTGGTTATTTGGTTTCGTTGATTTATTTCCAATTGTTGTTGTAAGTGTGTTAAAAGTGTTGGCTGTTCTCTTGATTCGATCATGGTATATAAAGACTGAGTTGGATTGACAGTGTTACAGTGGTTACATATATTCTGGCTGGTTTTATTATGGAATGATATTGGTTAAAGCTTACGAGATATACTGTTTTCTGTTTGTAATTGTTGAAACAAAAATATTGTGAAAGACTTGGCCTGAATTGTGAAATTTATGAATAAATTGATATGAGATGTCTGGTGGAAGCGGGTTGCATGCCGCAACAAGGAGTGATAAGGATGGACTGGTGGGATCGGGTTGCACGCTGCAACAGGATTAATAAGGGTGATATATTTGGGGAGGAGCAATAAGGGTGGACAAGTGGGAGCGGGTTGCACGCCACAACAAGGTTAAGGGAGGACATTTATATTTTTACTGATTTTTAAAGAAAAACAAATATTTGAAAACTTACTATTTTATTTTCACTACTTTTCGTATTTTTGGCACTATTTTTATTTAAATTTAAAGTTTGAAAACTTGAAAATTATTTGAGAGTTGGTTATAGATGTGGCCTGGAAAAGGCGGTTGAGTTATTTTATTTATATTGCAGTACTTAATCAATTGTTTAGAATTCCTTCTTGCTTTATTTATTTATTGTATCAGTTATATTTTTCTTGTTCGTGTAGAATTATTTTATTTCGTTATTGTACATATTCTGGTCACAGGTCATATGTTGTTAAAAGCTTTGCCGTAGCCTCGCCACTACTTTGTCGAGGTTAGGCTCGGCACTTACTCAGTACATGGGGTCGGTTATACTGATACTACACTATGATGACTCAAAAGTTCATCCCGTATAATTTTAGCTAAAATATGTATTCCGAGGCCGTGAAAGCCTCTGTTTATCTCGCATCAATGTGCGTGCGCACCCCGGGTGTGTAGCCGGGAAGCCGTTAAGTAGAAAATTGATAAAATGATGATTTTGTATTAATTATTTTAGTAAAGTTGACTTTGGTTAACATACCCGGACCCGTGATTTGACGATCCCAGAGGATCCGTAGGAAAATATGGGACTTATGCGTATGCCCGAAATCGAATTCCAAGGTGCCAAGTCCGAGAAATGAATTTTTGAAGAAAATTATTTTCTGAAAAATATAAAAGTTTTTGAAAATGAGATTTGATGTGAAACCTGTGATACCGGGCTCGTATTATGGTTTCGGAGCCCGGAACAAGTTCAATATGTCTTACATGTGTTATCTGTTAAATTTGGTGGGAAACGGACTTAGTTTGACGTGATTCGGATCGAAAATGGAAAATTTAGAAGTTTTGGAAGCTTAAAGGAATTTTATTGATTTTGAGGTTTAATTCGATGTTCATGATGTTATTTTAGTGTTTTGATTACTTGAATAAGTTTGTAGGATGTTTCTGAGGTTGTGTGCATAACTGGTTTGGAGCCCCGAGGGCTCGGGTGAGTTTCAGGTGGATTCCGGGGTGTTTAAAGTTGAAAAATCACTGCTGGTGCACCAGTTCTGGTGCGCCCGCACCTGCGAGCCTTGGGGCGCAGGTGCGAGACCGCAGGTTCGGATAACCAGCCGCAGGTGCGATCCAGCCCCAGCCAGCCCAATTCCGCAGGTGTGACACGTTCTTCGCAGAAGCAGTTCCGCAGGTGCGGAAGCACCTCCGCAGGTATGGAAGCACCTCCGCAGGTGCGGCCCTCAGTGGCTTAGCCCATTTACGCAGGTGCGACGGATTTTCCGCACCTGCGAAAGCGCAGGTGCGACCCTGGCACCGCAGGTGCGAGGGTCGGGCTGTGTTTAAGAGATGTTTCACCCGATTTCTTCTTCATTTCTTCACCAAAATAGGAGACCAAGGGCGGTTTTCTCAAGAGAGTTTCTTCCCAAATCATAGGTAAGTTACCCCTAACTAGTTTCGTTCAACTTCCTAATGATTTTCATCAACTTTTATCAAGAATTCTAGGGTTTTAATGGTAGAAAATTGGAGATTTGGGTAGAGTTAGGACTTTTTGATTATTTGGGAATTTGACCTCGTTTTGGGGTCGGATTTCAAAAAAATTATATATTCAGGCTCGTGGGGGAATGGGTGATCGGTTTTTGGTCCGAACCTCGTGGTTTTACCAAGCGGACCCTGGGTCGATTTTTGGAATTTTGGAAAGAAAGTTGGAAATTCTATATTTAAGCATTGGAACTGAATTGTTAAGCATTTATTCATGTTATTGAGTCAATTATGCATAGATACTATTGATTTGGAGTCGGGTTCGAAAGGAAAAGCGGTGCTAGAGGCTTGATTTGGATTCTTGGAGTCGAGGTAAGTGTTTGGCTTAACCTTAGCTTGAGGGAATAGGTATTGAGTCATATGTGCTACGTGTTATTGTCATGATCAACGTATAGGTGAGGTGAAGAGTACCTATACCTTGTTGTCAAGCATTCACGTGAGTCATATCTTATAGTATATGTGTTTTTCTTTGATATCCACTGTGTTATGAAGTAGATTTCATTTTGGAGATTATACAATTGTTGGAAATACTTGGTTGTGAACACTGTTGAATAGTTGTTCGGTTGAGGATTTTTTGGTTATGTTGTACATTCGGTAAGATTGGTTATAGTTGTGTCCCTTGCCGTGACGGTGATATTTCTATTATTGTTCCCTTGCCGGGATGTTGTAAATTATGGGTTGTATTGTGGTTCTTCCTTGCAAAATTTTTGTTCTGGTTATTATTTGGGTGAGGAAGAGTGTAAAGCACGAAGGGTGATGCCGTGCCATGATTTTATATTTAAAAGCACGAAGGTTATTGTCGTGCTGATATTATGACTTTAAAAGCACGAAGAGTGATGTTGTGCCATGATATGAGAGATAATGCATGAAGGATAATGCCGTGCCATGATATTGTAAGGTAAAAGAACGAAGGGTGATGTCGTGCACTTGTTTTGGTGAGAACGAGAGTAAAGCACGAAGGGTGATGCCGTGCACTTGTTTTGGTGAGAACGAGAGTAAATCACGAAGGGTGATGACGTGCACTTGTTTGTTCTCTGATGTTATTTTGATACTAGACGGTTGTCATGTTATGTTACTCAATAAGTGTTTTCCCCTTTGTACCCCAGCATGTTTTCCCCGTATTTGTACTTAACTGTTTACTTCCTACCGTTATTTCTGTTATATATTATTGAATTGCACAGGTGTTTATTATTTTTCGTGTCTTAGCCTCGTCACTAATTCGCCGAGGTTAGGCTCGGCACTTACTCAGTACATGAGGTCGGTTGTACTGATGCTACACCTGCACTTCTTTATGATGTGCAGATTACGGTACCGGACCCGGTGGACAGTGATCGAGGGAGTATCCTTTAGTCCACAGGCGACACTGAGGTAGTCCTGCAGGCGTCCCCAGGCCTTGGCGTCACCTCCTATCTCATTCCTTTTTCGTTCTTTCTTCTCTTGTATTTCTGAGACAGTTGTACTGTTTATTCAGACTTTATTTTTAGTATTGTTAGACAGTCCGTGGATTTGTGGTGCCAGTTCTGCGGTGTTACTAAGGATTTTGTAGTACCAGATACTTGAAGATGTTATATTTCATACCTTCCGCATTGTTATTTATACTTGTTATCACTTATCGCTTTTTATTTAAATGCCTAATAATAAGGAAATAAGCATGTTAACCAGAACGTTGGCTTATCTAGCAGGTTCAACGTTAGACGCCATCACGGTCCCTACGGTGGGATTTCGGGTCGTGACATACACTCTGCACTCTTTTGTGCAGATCCAGGTACCGACCAGTAGTAGAGATATTTAGAGCGGATATTCATTTATTCGGAGACACGAGGTATATCTACCGGTGTTCGCAGATCCCGAGAGTCTTCTCCTATTTTCATAAACGTTGTTTTATTTTATTCAAAATAGTTACATTATTTCTTTCAGCCCAGTGTTTGTAGTATTCTTTAGTAGTTCGTGATTTTGACACCAGACTCTGGGTTAGTCTTAGAGTTATGTATATATAATTAGTTCGTGGTTCATTTTATTTAATTGTTCATTATTTTATCTCCGGAGAAGAGGAGAAGAGGAGTTAGAAAGGGCTCTAAGAGAGAGCAAGAAAAAGAAAGCTGCTAAGGGAAAGGAAAAGTTAGGAGAGCCTATTGAGGCTGTTGATGTTGCTGATGAGACAATGGACCTGGTCCATCATGAGGAGCAGACGGCTCCAGTTGTGGTTGAGACACCCAAGCCCAAGAAGGCTAAGGCTTCTTCAAAGAAGTCAGCTTCTGTGTCTGCCACATCCTCAAGCACAGCTAAAAGGACCAGGTCCAAGGCCAAGAAAGTGAAAGTTGTTGAAGAAGAAAGTGAATGGAGTGGAGGAGAAGAGGAAATCTTTGGTGATCAATCTGACAAACTCACAATGTTTGGCAAGCGTACTATTCTTAAAGGAAAGCTGGTGAGAGATCTGGAAGAATCAGGAATGATCTTTTTGTTGAATGCATTGGATGTGCAGGGATGGAAGGACGTGGTCCTTCACCTGGAAGGAAGGCTGGAAAGGAATGAACTGGTGGAGTTTATGGCAAATGCAA
Organism: Nicotiana knightiana; assembly: GCA_005239525.1. Taxonomy (NCBI): domain Eukaryota; kingdom Viridiplantae; phylum Streptophyta; class Magnoliopsida; order Solanales; family Solanaceae; genus Nicotiana; species Nicotiana knightiana. Next base: position 43,868 of record ML369987.1, on the reverse strand, counting down.
GCGTGAAGGATGGCAGGGTAACCTCCATAGTCAAGGGGATTCAGATCACATTTGATGTAAAGGAGCTGGGAGAGATTCTGAATATCCCTGCTGAGGGATATGACGATTACACTAGGCAAAGATGGCCCAGTCTCGATGGAATGGCCTTAGCTATCAACATCACCATATTCTTTTGTGAAAATGAGAAGGAACTTGAGCCAAGGCCAGTGTTCAAAAGTGAAATGCAGCCCCAGAACAAGCTACTCTTCGAATTTGTGATTAAGTTTCTGCTGCCAAGACAGGAGCGTAGACACATTGCCAGTTACATGGACTTAACACTTATGGAGTGTCTGTAGAGGGGAAAACAGATTAATTGGCCAGCTTTCATCATCTAGCTCTTGGACAGAGTTGTAAATGGAACCAAAGCACACGCTATTCCATATGGATTTATTCTGACAACTGTGCTTGCCCACTTTGCGGTTCCTGTGAAGAAAGCTGAGATGGCTACTACTAAGGATTATTTTGGGAAGAACACTTTGCTGACATGTGATTATATTGTCAATGTTCCTGAGGATGAACCTGGTTCATCTAGGAAGCAGCCAGTCAATAGCAAATTCAGGTCATTGGTACAGGAAGGAGAGATAAAGGATACGGAGATCCTTCGATTGAATTCTTGCCTTCATGAGGTTGAAGTTGGGCGGGATGCTCTCAGATCTGAACTAGCCAAGGAGAAGGAGAAAAATGAAGGTGTTCTTCAACAAATGCTTTCTCTCCTTCAAGCAAAGACCCCTACCCCATCTGCCCCTTCCCAGCCTTAGGAATTCCAGAGCTACCAAAACCCCTCTTTGCCCAGTTGTTTTGTTCCTATTTTTGTTATTTTTGATCATGGTAGTGACTGCTTTAGTTTTTTTGTATGGTGCTTGACTTACATACTAATCAATGAATTCTGCTGTTTTTGTTATTGACTTGTCTCAATTTCTTAGATAGCTTACATTTATTGGTTTCTTTTGATGATTAATCATGTTTGCACCTGCAGTTGCCTCAATGGCCATGAGTAATTGTTAACAACTCTGGTAAGTTTATCATTTTGCAACTTTTCGATGATGCCAAAAGGGGGAAGATATGTGTTTTTTCAAAATTTCAAAAAGTTGTGATATTTATAACCTAATGAACCTGGTCTCTCCATGATAAATGCTTAAAACCATACAAAGTGTTTGAAGTTTATACAGGGTTGAGCACAGAGTTTGTCATCATCAAAAAGGGGGAATTTGTTGACCCAAGTCACTGCATGGTTTTGAATATTGGAAAATGCTACCCAATTGAACCAGGTCCATTAGGGTATACATCTCGAACGAACCAATTGGCACAAGAACCGTACATGCACAGGAGATAAACATGGTATGTGAATTATCCATGAACTAAGAGGTTGTCTCCTAATGAGAAAAGGTTGCAAATTGATAAGGAGTTAGAATTCGAGTTCAGGAAGGACAGAAATAAATGAAGGAAGTTTAGATANAGACAGAATTGAAGCAAGAACTGAAGGCAAAATTACCAGAGAAATTTTGCAAGCAGAATCCTTGTGCGATACAAAGGCTACTGACCAGCTAGAAGAACCAGTTCCATCAGTTTGTCTTTCGAGTCTAGTTGGTTGTAAGAGGTGATTTAATATTGTATCTTTCAGCTTTATTAGAAGCAATTGTAATAGGTATACGTTGTTCAAGTTAGAGTTAACTTGAAGCTTGTCGCAATTAGCTAGAGGCTAGGTTGCTACAAAGGGATTAGAGTTAGTCCTTAGGTTTACAAAAGAGTTTATTTTGTAAATGATGTTTGTCTCAGAGTTGTAGTGAAGAGTTTGGGAAAATCCTAATGAGGAGTAAGTCGTGGTTTTTCACCTTTTGAGCCGGGTGTTTTCCACATAAAAATCTCTGTGTTTTTACTTTACTGCATTTATTATTCCGCACTAGTAGAAGTTAGAACACCAAGAAGAACCAGGTTCTTCTATTGAGACAGCACTCGAAAAATTGGACACCACACAAATCACCCCCCCCCCTCTTGTGTGGTATTGACGTATAAAACATCAGACGATATTTTGATTTACTCCCGTAGCCATGAGGAGCATGAGCAGCACCTTGGAGTCGTCCTCCAGACTTTGAGGGATAGTCAGTTGTATGCCAAATTTTCCAAGTGTGATTTCTGATTGAGTTTGGTTGCATTTCTAGGCCATGTGGTATCGTCAGAGGGTATTCAGGTGGATCCCAAGAAGATTTCAGCAATTAGAGATTGGTCTAGACCCACCTCAGCTACAGAGATCCGGAGTTTCTTGGGCTTAGCAGGTTATTATCGCCGGTTTGTGGAGGGCTTTTCATCTATTGCAGCCCCGATGACCAAGTTGACTCAGAAGGGTGCCCCATTCAGGTAGTCAGATGAGTGTGAGGCGAGCTTTCAGAAACTCAAGACAGCCTTGACCACGGCACCGGTGTTAGTTTTGCCCACAGGTCCAGGACCATATACCGTGTATTGTGATGCTTCACGGGTTGGTCTTGGTGCAGTTGATGTAGGATGGCAAGGTTATAGCCTATGTTTCTCCTCAGTTGAAGGTTCAAGAGAAGAACTATCCAGTTCATGATTTGGATTTAGCAGCCATTGTTCATGCGTTGAAGATTTGGAGGCACTACATATATGGTGTGTCATGTGAAGTGTTCACAGATCATAAGAGTTTGCAGTATCTGTTCAAGCAGAAAGAGTTGAATATGAGGTAGAGAAAGTGGTTAGAGTATTTGAGGATTATGACATTACCATTCTAAATCATCCGGGAAAGGCGAATGTGGTGGCCGATGCTTTGAGCCAGAAGTCACCCAGCATGGGTAGTCTTGCTTATATATCAGTCGGAGAGCGATCGCTTGCTTTGGATGTTCAGGCTTTGGCCAACCGGTTCATGAGATTGGAGGTTTTTGAGACTGTCAGTGTTTTGGCCAGTATGTGTCCCGTTCTTCATTGTATGATCGTATTCGGGCCAGGCAGTATGATGATCGTCATTTATGTGTTCTTAGAGATACGGTTCGGCACAGAGGTGCCAAGTAGGTCACAGTTGATGATGAGGTATTTTTGAGGATGCAGGGTCGTATTTATGTACCCGATGTTGATGGTATTCGTGAGTTGATACTGCAGGAGGCCTATAGTTCCCGTTATTCCATTCATCCGGGCACCGCAAAGATGTACCAGGACTTGCGGCAGCATTATTGGTGGCGGAGGATGAAGAAGGATATTGTAGCATATGTAGCTTGGTTCTTGAACTATCAGCAGGTTAAGTACGAGCACCAGAGACCTGGTGGTTTGATGCAGTAGATTGAGCTTCCCGAGTGAAAGTGGGAGCGAATCACCATGGATTTCGTAGTTGGGCTCCCACGGACTCAGAGGATGTTTGATGTGGTGTGGGTTATTGTGGATAGGCTGACCAAGTAAGCACACTTCATTCCTATATCAGTTTCGTATTCTTCGGAGAAGTTGGAAAAGATCTACATCAGGGAGATTGTTCGCCTGCATGGTGTGCCCGTTTCCATTATATCTGACCGAGGTACTCAATTTACCTCCCATTTCTGGAGATTATTTCAGCGTGAGTTGGGCACACGGGTTAATTTGAGCACAACATTTCATCCTCAGACGGACGGTCAGTCCGAGCGTACTATTCAGATTTTGGAGGATATGTTACGGGCATGTGTCATTGACTTTGGAGGTTCATGGGACCATCTTTTGCCCTTAGCTGAGTTTACCTACAACAACAGCTATCAGTCGAGCATTCAGATGGATCTGTATGAGGCGTTGTATGGTAGGCGGTGTCGGTCACCAGTCGAGTGGTTCGACCGGGAGAGGATAGATTATTGGGTTCAGAGTTAGTCCAGGATGCCTTGGACAAGGTGAAGATCATTCAGGATAGACTTCGCACAGCTCAGTCCAGGCAAAAGAATTATGCGGATTGTAGAGTTCGTGATTTGGCATTCATGATAGGAGACTGGGTATTTCTTCGAGTGTCGCCCATGAAGGGCGTGATGAGGTTCGTAAAGAAGGGCAAGTTGAGCCCTAGGTACATTGGTCCACTTGAGATTCTGGACAAGGTGAGAGAGGTGGCCTACAGACTTGCTTTGCCACCCAGTTTATCAGTCGTGCACCCGGTGTTTCATGTATCTATGCTTCGGAGGTATATTGTCGATCCCTCTCGTGTACTTGACTTCAGCGGTGTCTAGTTGGACGAGTATTTGACTTATGAGGAGCCGGTAGCCATATTAGCTCGACAGGTTCGTCAAATTGAGATTGAAGAGTTATCCTTCGGTTCGTGTTCAGTGGAGAGATCAGCATGTTGAGGCAGCTACCTAGGAGTCCGAGTTCGATATGCGGAGCCGATATCCCCATCTTTTCCCCGATTCAGGTACCATTGTATGTCCGTTCGAGGACAAACGGTTATTTTAGAGGTGGAGATTGTGATGACCCAAAAGGTCATTCCATGTAATTTTAGCTAAATCTGTGTTCCGAGGCCGTGAAAGCCTCCTATTATCTCACCTCAATGTGCGTGCACAGCCCGGACGTGTAGCCGGAAAGCCGTTAAGTGGAAAATTGATAAAATGATAATTTTGTATTAATTATTTGATTAAAGTTGACTTTGGTCAACATTTTTATTAAACGGACCCGGACCCGTGATTTGACGATCCCGGAGGGTGCGTAGGAAAATATGAGACTTGGGCGTATGCCCGGAATCGAATTCCGAGGTGCCAAGTCCGAGAAATGAATTTTTGAAGAAAATTATTTTCTGAAAAATATAATACTTTTTGAAAATGAGATTTGATGTGAAACCTTTGATACCAGGCCCATATTATGGTTCCGGAGCCCGGAGCAGGTTCAATATGTCTTATATGTGTTATCTGTGAAATTTGGTGGGAAATGGACTTAGTTTGACATGATTCGGATCGAAAATGGAAAATTTAGAAGTTTTGGAAGTTTAATGGAATTTCATTGATTTTGAGGTTTAATTCGATGTTCATGATGTTATTTTAGTGTTATGATTACTTGAATAAGTCTGTAGGGTATTTTTGAGGTTGTGTGCATAATTGTTTTGGAGACCCGAGGGCTCGGGTAGGTTCTGGGGTGTTTAGAGTTGAAAAATCATTGTTGGTGCACCAGTTCTGGTGCGCCCGCACCTGCGAGCCTTGGGCCGCAGGTGCGGATAACCAGCCGCAGGTGCGGTCCAGCCCCAGCCAGCCCAATTCCGCAGGTGCGACACGTTCTTCGCAGAAGCAGTTTCGCAGGTGCGGAAGCACCTCCACAGGTGCGGCCCTCAGTGGCTTAGCCCATTTCCGCAGGTGCAATGGATTTTATGCACCTGCGAAAGCGCAGGTGCGACCCTGGCACCGCAGGTGCGAGGGTCGGGTTGTGTTTAAGAGATGTTTCACCCGATTTCTTCTTTATTTCTTCACCAAAATAGGAGACCAAGGGCGGTTTTCTCAAGAGAGTTTCTTACCAAATCATAGGTAAGTTACCCCTAACTAGTTTCGTTCAACTTCCTAATGATTTTCATCAACTTTTATCAAGAATTCTAGGGTTTTAATGGTAGAAAATTGGAGATTTGGGTAGAGTTAGGTCTTTTTGATTATTTGGGAATTTGACCTCGTTTTGGGGTCGGATTTCAAAAAAATTATATATTCGGGCTCGTGGGGGAATGGGTGATCGAGTTTTGGTCCGAACCTCGTGTTTTGACCAAGCGGGCCCGGGGTCGATTTTTGGAATTTTGGAAAGAAAGTTGGGAATTCTATATTTAAGCATTGGAACTGAATTGTTAAGCATTTATTGATGTTATTGAGTCAATTATGCATAGGTACTATTGATTTGGAGTCGGGTTCGAAAGGAAAAGCCGTGCTAGAGGCTTGATTTGGATTCTTGGAGTCGAGGTAAGTGTTTGTTGTAACCTTATCTTGAGGGAATAGGTATTGAGTCATATGTGCTACGTGTTATTGTCATGATCAACGTATAGGTGAGGTGACGAGTACCTATACCTTGTTGTCAAGCATTCACGTGAGTCATATCTTATAGTATATGTGTTTTTCTTTAATATCCACTGTGTTATGAAGTAGATTTCATTTTGGAGATTATTCAATTGTTGGAAATACTTGGTTGTGAACAGTGTTGAATAGTTGTTCGGTTGAGGATTTTTTGGTTATGTTGTACATTCGGTGAGATTGGTTATAGTTGTGTCCCTTGCCGGGACGGTGATATTTCTGTTATTGTTCCTTTTCCGGGATGTTGTAAATTATGGGTTGTATTGTGGTTCTTCCTTGCCAAATTATTGTTCTGGTTATTGTTTGGGTGAGGAAGAGTGTAAAGCACGAAGGGTGATGCCGTGCCATGATTTTATATTTAAAATCACTAAGGTTATTGCCTTGCCGATATTGTGACTTTAAAAGCACGAAGAGTGATGTCGTGCCATGATATGAGAGATAATGCATGAAAGATAATGTCGTGCCATGATATTGTGAGGTAAAAGAACGAAGGGTGATGCCGTGAACTTGTTTTGGTGAGAACGAGAGTAAAGCACGAAGGGTGATGTTGTGCACTTGTTTTGGTGAGAACGAGAGTAAAGCACGAAGGGTGATGTCGTGCACTTGTTTGTTCTCTGTTGTTATTTTGATACTAGATGGTTGTCATGTTATGTTACTCAATAAGTGTTTTCCCCTTTGTACCCAGCATATTTTCCCCGTATTTGTACTTAAATGTTTACTTCCTACCATTATTTCTGTAATATATTATTGAATTGCACAGGTGTTTATTATTTTTCGTGACCTAGCCTCGTTACTAATTCGCCGAGGTTAGGCTCGACACTTACTCAGTACATGGAGTCGGTTGTACTAATACTACACCTGCACTTCTTTATGTTGTGTAGATTAAGGTACCAGACCCGGTGGACAGTGATCGAGGGAGTATCCTTCAGTCCACAGGCGATACTGAGGTAGTCCTGCAGGCGTCCTCAGGCCTTGGCGTCACCTCCTATCTCATTCCTTTTTCTTTCTGTCTTCTCTTGTATTTCTGAGACAGTTGTACTATTTATTCAGAATTTGTTTTTAGTATTCTTAGACAGTCCGTGGATTTGTGGTGCTAGTTCTGGGGTGTTACTAAGGATTTTGTAGTACCAGATACTTGAAGATGTTATATTTCATAGCTTCTGCATTGTTATTTATACTTGTTATCACTTATCGCTTTTTATTTAAACACCTAATAATAAGAAAATAAGCATGTTAACTAGAACGTTGGCTTGTCTAGAGAGTTCAACGTTAGACGCCATCACGGTCCCGACGTTGGGATTTCGGGTCGTGACATACACTCTGCACTCTTTTGTGCAGATCCAGGTACCGACCAGCAGTAGAGATATTTAGAGCGGCTATTCATTTATTCGGAGACACGAGGTATATCTACCGGTGTTCGCAAATCCCGAGAGTCTTCTCCTATTTTCATAAACGCTGTTTTATTTTATTCAAAACAGTTACATTATTTCTTTCAGCCCAGTGTTTGTAGTATTCTTTAGTAGTTCGTGAATTGTGACACCAGACTCTAGGGTAGTATTTTTTGGATTTATCTATATAATTATTTCGTGGCTTGGTTTAATTAATTGTTTATTATCTTATATTGTGAATTAATTATTTAAAGCCATTAGATTAAGTATTAGTTTTAAAATTATTTCATCATGTTTAAGTGGTTAGTTAAAGGAAATAGTTAAGCGAACTCTAACATTGGCTTGCCTAACAAGTGTGGTGTTATGCGCCATCACAATCCCTAAGGTTGGGAGAATTTAGGTCGTGACAAATAAAATTTAATTCATCAGAGAAATTTTATTTATAATAATACAACAATCATTTAAATGCCAAAAATTATTATTACATAATAATACATAAATTTAAAATAAAAGGACATTATCAAAACTTATACAAATGATCAATTTTGTCATGTTAGTTGGATAACTATGCATTATAGTTTAAAAGTATTTAATATGATGATATCTTAACGTACACTTCTTTGTGAACAATATTTGTTTGTGTATGTTTCCTCCTAATACTTTGGTTGCTCTTCCCTAACCAAAATTCTTGTTGTCGATCTTGATATCTCTCTTTAAAGTGCAACATACAGTTGTTCGTGCCATAAAATATATTGCGATAAATATAGTTCAATATTTAGGATATTTGTCCTTGTACTTTATTTATTATATTTACAAAACATAAACATACTAAAAATTATTTTCACACAAATTTAAAAGGATATTCCTTAGTTCCGGAAGAAGAAAGTTGAATTCAATGATAAGAATATACTGAGAATCACTGACCAGTATCATAATTTTTGCATGTATAACGTTATTGTCAAAACTTGTATATACCATCTGTGTGCTATTACATAAGCTAGTCAGCATATCTAAGCTTTTCAGTAGCATGACGAGCATATTTGTTTTTCAAAAATCAACTTATATACGATGGAAGATCAATTTTAACTTAGTCTATTATATAAACGGTGACACTAATATACGTAAGAAATAATAAAGTTGACAACAAACATGTATGGTAGAAGGCCATTTGGTATTTAAAGTATTTAAATAATCTTCTTGGTAGTAATTATTGGTATCATTTTCTGCTGAGTCAAAAACAGAAAAATATTTTATTTTTACTATAATGCAATCAACCTTTTATTTAGTTGATCAACATATTATTTTTCTAGCTAAAATATCTTTTTAATTTTATCATGTAATTTGAACAAATTGTGTTTTAATCTAATGATAGAAATATTTCTCTTATTAAATGCACTACTATTACCATTGGGATTGATAATCAAGTGTTTAGAAAGAACCAAATCATCCTTTCTTGGATGCTTTCTCGTTTCTGACACAAAGCAAGAAGACATTGATATTGGATTTGTTCTTACTTTATATTTCGTGCCAGTTGAATCTTTTTCATTTGAGACCAAAAGTATAACTTTGACAAGCTTACTTTTACATCTATGCTTTTGTCGATTTTGGAACTACTGGTAGTACTTGACGTGAATCACATCCCAAACTATTAATTTTCCACCAAACGGTTCATAATATCCAATATATCTCTAAAACTTCGGGCAATTATTTCGATCGCTTAACACTTAGTCATAAGTGTTTCATCCCATATTATCAATTTTGACTTCCTTATAAATTTAGCACTATTGCTCTGCTTTGATATATTTGTGATGGTTATTTAAGTTGTTTGAAGAGGTATATCAAATCTAAAGTAGGTGGCCTCAATTGTTGTTGGTACACCACTTGCTATTATTGCTAATAGTGACATGCATGTTGATATGATATTTACAAGTAATGCATGAAATAAAAATATTATTTTGATTCGCCAAAGGCATCTACAAAGAGTAATCTCGTTATAACAGAGTCGGCTCTTTATAATATAGTCTTGAAAGCTTGTTCTTGTTTAGGATTTAACTTTGATTGTGCTTCCTTAGACACTTGTATGACATTTTAATTCTTAATAATATACTAACCCTTTTACTTTGTGTTCTAATGCTCTTTTTATGGAACAAATTTATCTAACTTAAAAAAAAATTTAACTTGAATAAGAATTTTACTCATATGATGAATTTAATAAATAATTAAATTGGATTCTCTTGAAAAATAATTGATTAAAAGTTTTAATTATTTGGTTTTAATATAAAAAATAATTTATTCTATGTTGATTCAGATCTTAATATCAGTTCATCTCTTGTTTTGAATATTTAATCTTAATTATAATTTTATCCACCATAATATTTATTGTGAAAGAGCAAATGATTTATATGACATGTCACTTTTAGATCTTTATGTTTGTAGAATCATTAGTGGTATTGACTCTTACCAACCTTTTTTCTGTTTCTCACACATTTATATTCTTAAATATTTTCATAGTTGTTGTTTAATAATTTTGTCACGACCCAAATTCCCAACCTTAGGGATCGTGATGGCGCCTAACCAAACACTTGCTAGGCAATCCAATGTTAGAATTCGATTAACTACTTCGCATTATTTATCCATTTAGACATAATAAAATAATCTAAAGTAAACTGAATCTATTGGTTTTCGATGAATTATTTCCGGAGATAAAATAATAAACAATTAAATAAAATTAACCACGAACTAATTATATATAAATAACTCTAAGACTACCCCAGGGTCTGGTGTCACAATTCACGAACTACTAAAGAATACTACAAATACTTGGCTGAAAGAAATAATGTAACAATTCTGAATATAATAAAACAACATTTATGAAAATAGGAGAAGACTCTCGGGATCTGCGAACGCCGGCAGATATACTTTGTGTCTCCGAATAAATGAATAGCCCCTCTAAATATCTCTACAGCTGGCCGGTGCCTGGATCTGCACAAAAGAATGCAGAGTGTAGTATCAGTACAACCGACCCCATGTACTGAGTAAGTACCGAGCCTAACCTCGACGAAGTAGTGACGAGGCTACGACGGGGCTTTAGAAATATAACCTGTGACAATAATCTATATAAAACAAGAAGGAAATCTAAACAAATAATTAAGTTCTGCAACAACAATAAAATAACTCAGCCGCTTTTTCTAGGCCTCATTTATAACCAATCCTCAAATAATTTCCAAGTTTCCAAACTTTAACTTTAAATAAAAGTAGTGTCGAAAATATGAAGAATAGTAAAACAAACATTTAAGCCTTTCAAATCTTTATTTTCTTTGAAATTCAGTAGAAATATAAATGTTCTCCCTTATTGCTCCTTGTTGCGGCGTGCAACCCGCTCCCACCTGTCCACCCTCATTGTTCCTCCCTAAATATATCACCCTTATTACTCCTGTTGCGGCGTGCAACCCGATCCCACCTTTCCACCCTTATCACTACTTGTTTCGGCATGCAACCCGCTCCCACCAGACATCTCATATCAATTTATTCATAAATTTCAATATTTAGGCCAAGCATTTCACAATATTTTTGTCTCAACAATTATAAATAAGAAACTGTATTTTTCTCATAACTTCATCAATATCCTCTCAACCATGAAACCAACAGGAACATAAATATGTATATATATCTCGTAAAAATAATGTTAAACCTCTCAACCGTTTTGTACCACAAGGGAACCAGCTAAAACAACCAATACTCTTTCCAAAATAACCACAACAATATTTAACAACAAAATAACAAGGCCAAGTAGTCATAGAAATAATAATGAACATATAACAATAAAGACAAGAATCAATTAAGTTGAGAACGGGGAAGGGATCATATTTAACAGGTAATTTGGTGGTGTATAGATACTCCTCACCTCACCTATACACCACACACATGCATTTCACATATCAAACAAGTGGAGATTCCTATTCCCTCAAGTCAAAGTTAGACCAAACACTTATCTTAATTTCGTAGGCCACTCACTGCTCAATTATAACGTTTTCTTTAGAATCTTGCTCTAACTTGCTCGAATCTAATCATAAGTAACTCAATATCATCAATTAATGCTAAAGGAACTAACTTTATATAAAAACATAATTTTTCCTAAGTTTTCTCAAAAAAAGTGAAAACCCAACCCCGAGACCGCTTGGTCTAAACTCAGGGTTCGGACCAAATTACGTTTACCCATTAACCCACGAACCCAAATATACGATTAAGTTCTAAATCCGACCTCAATTCGAGGTAAAGATTCGATTTTTATAAAATTTACTAATTCTACCCGAACCCACAATTTTTACCATGAAAATTCTTAGTTTTTTATTTAAAAGTGATGAAAAACAATAAGTAATTGAAATAGTAAAGTTTAAAATTGATTATATATGATTTGGGGATGATATTTGGTGAAGAAATTCGTTATTAGGGCTGTGGGGTTCAAAAATTTGAAGAAGAAGAAGTCTGCTCGTTTTATATATATTTTTCTGCCAGATATTCTGCCTCGTTTATCATGCTAAACGATCCCGAAACTCGATTTTTATGCCTGCAATGGATTTCTTGTGAAATTCTAATTAAGTTAGGATTTTGAATCACTCAATTTGACCTTATAATGAAGGAGATATGTAGGTTTTAATATTTGCAAATAGTCTAGATTTTTAATACGCCGTCAGTGGCAATTTCGTAATTAACCTGAAAAATCTGACATCCTTAGTAAAATGACCATAAAATCCTCATACGATGTCCAAATTCGATGATTCTTTTTACTACGGGCCCGTAATTACGATACGGATCTAATAATTCATTCAAAACAGAAATAGGAGCTCATTTGTTCAATATGATATCATTTATGCTTGAAGAAACGACCTCGAAGCATATGAAAGAATGAGCGCAACACAACTCAAACCTATTTGAAACTCACTCGAGCCCTCGGGACTCTAAACCAAACATACACGCAAGTCTAAAAGAATCATACGGTGCTCGTGCGATCAAATCATGAAAATAACATGTAAAACTATGAATTAAACCTCAAAACTCATTATTTTTCTCAAGAACACTTAAAGTTCACTATTTATCAACCGGACACCCGAATTACGTCAAATAAATTCTGATTCTCACCAAATTTCGCAGACAAGTCTAAAATATCATAACAAACCTGTATCGAGCTCCAGAACCAAAATACGTTCCCGATACCAACGGTTTCAAACGTTAATTCATTTCTTTATTTTATTAATAATCCAGCAAAACAATTTCTTTCAAAAATTGATTTCAAAGGCTTGGGACCTCGGAATTCAATTTTGGGCATACGTCCAAGTCCCATATTTTACTGCAGACCTCCCGGGATCGTCGAAACACTGATCTGGGTTAGTTTGCTCAAAATGTTGACCAGAGTCAACTTTTATCAAATTTTAATTCTAGAAATTACTATTTCTCATATCTTCACATAAAAGCTTTCTGGTTTCACGCCCAGACTACACACGCAAATCGAGGTATTTAAAATTAATCTTTTAGGTCTATTAATCCTAGAACGGAGTCTAAATTCATAAAATGACCGGGGTCATCACAATCTCCACCTCTAAAAAAACGTTCATCCTCGAACGTACCTAGAAAATTATCTGAAATGGCGAACAAGTGGGGATATCTACTCTGCATGTCCGACTCGGACTCCCAAGTAGCTGTCTTGACAGGCTGACCTCTCCACTGCACTAGAACTGGAGGGTAACTCTTTGATCTCAACTGACGAACCTACCGGTCTAGAATAGCTACCGGCTCCTCCTCATAAGTCAAATCTTTGTCCAATTGGACAGAGCTGAAGTCTAACACGTGGGACAGGTCATCATGACATTTCTGATGCTAGATACATGAAATATCGGATGAACTGAGGATAACCCTGGAGGCAACGCAAGTCTATAAGATACCTCCCCCACTCTATCAAGAATCTCATATGGCCCGATATACCTAGGGCTCAACTTACCCTTCTTCATAAATATCATAACACCTTTCATGGGCGATACCCGAAGTAATACTTTCTCTCCAACCATGAATGCCACATCACGAACCTTACGGTCGGCATAAGTCTTTTGCCTAGACTGAGCTGCACGAAGTCGATCCTGTATAATGTTGACCTTGTCTAATGCCTCTTGAACTAAGTCTGTACCCAATAATCGAGCCTCTCCCGGCTCAAACCATCCGACCGGCGATCTACACCGTCTACCATATAATGCCTCATAGGGAGCCATCTGAATGCTCGACTGATAACTATTATTATAAGAAAACTCCGCTAACAGAAAAATTAATACCACGAACCTCCAAAGTCAATAACACAAGCACAGAGCATATCCTTCAATATCTGAATGGTACGCTCAGACTGCCCGAATGTCTGAGGATGAAATGTGGTGCTCAACACAACTCGGGTACCCAACTCTCGTTGAACTACCCTCCAAAAGTGTGAGGTAAAATGCGTACCTCGATCAGAAATGATAGACACGGGCACACAGTGAAGGAGAACAATCTCTCGAATATAACTCAGCCAACCGCTCCGAAGTATAAGTACTTGCCACAGGAATGAAATGTGCTGATTTAGTCATCTTATCCACAATAACCCAAACTGCGTCAAATTTCCTCTGAGTCTGTGGGAGTCCAACAACAAAGTCCATAGTAATACGCTCTCACTTCCACTCAGGAATCTCTATCTGCTGTAGCAAACCACCGGGTCCCTGATGCTCATATTTTACTTGCTGACAATTTAAGCAATAAGCCACATACACAACAATGTCCTTTTTCATCCTTCTCCACCAATAATGTTGCCTCAGGTCCTGGTACATTTTGGCTGCACCTGGGTGTATGGAATACTTAGAACTGCGAGCCTCCTCAAGGATCATCTCACGAAGGCCATCAACATTATGCCCACATATACGACCTTGCATCCTCAAAACACCATCATCTCCAACTGTAACCTTCTTGGCACCACCGCACCGAACTGTGTCCCTAAGAACCATCAAATGCGGGTCATCATCCTGCCGCTCTCGGATATGCTCAATTAGAGAAGACCGAGCGACTGCACAAGCTAGAACACTGTTGGGAAAAATATCCAACCTCAAGAACTGATTAGCCAAAGTCTGAACATCTAAAGATAACGGTCTCTCATCGACTGGAATACATGCAAGGCTGCCCATACTTACTGCCTTCTTACTCAATGGATCAGCCACCGCATTGGCCTTTCTCGGATGATACAATATAGTGGCGTCATAATCCTTAACAACTCTAACCATCTCCTCTGTCTCAAATTAAGATCCTTTTGCTTGAAAAAAGTACTGGAGGGTACGATGCTCCGTGTAAACCTCACATGGTACGCCATAAAGATAGTGCCTCCATATTTTCAATGCACGAACAATGGTTGCCACTTCTAAGTCACGGACAGGATAATTCTTCTCATGAATCTTTAACTGCCGAGACACATATGCTATCACCGTTCCCTCTTGCATCAATACCACTCCCAACCCAACACGGGAAACATCACAATATACCGTGAAAGATCCTGAACCTGATGGTAACACCAATACTAGCGCTGAAGTCATAGTTGTCTTAAGCTTTTGAAAGCTCGCCTCACACTCGCCCGACCATTTAAATGGAACACCCTTTTGGTTCAATATGACCTTAATAGTTGCTCATAATCAATTCCAGAATCATCAAATAACTTCACGTTAACAATAATCTCCTTTCAAACCTTCACAATACTGACAACGAGATGAGACGCTTGAAGAAATCATAATTATGTACCTAAATTAACATGTTTCATTTAACGCCATATGGACGGGAACCTACCTCGTAGGTTAAAGCTCAATAATTATAACACGAATTTGGTAAATTATGCACAGATAATTTTATACAAAAAATTTCATATAAACCTTACAGGCATGACTCCCTATTAGTACTATAGTACAAATTTTAATTTCACGAGAGAGAATTTAAGCACAAGATCTTTCATCACAAGGACCTCGTCCTTATAACTTCCACAGCGGATCGTAGCCCGATTTAAACATACCAAATC
The DNA here is from genome assembly GCA_005239525.1 of Nicotiana knightiana. Classification (NCBI taxonomy): domain Eukaryota; kingdom Viridiplantae; phylum Streptophyta; class Magnoliopsida; order Solanales; family Solanaceae; genus Nicotiana; species Nicotiana knightiana. Next base: position 28,386 of record ML369987.1, on the reverse strand, counting down.
ATATTAAAACACGAGGATCTCGTCCTCAGTTCTAAATCACAAGTAATATGCACATCGTGCCAATCGAAACATTCCATTTTCTTCTTTTAAATATTTCCCGTTAAACAAATTACAATGCGTAATGATAGACATAGCTATCTCCATAGAATCTCTCAATACAAGTATTCATATAGGTAGATTTCAGGTTTACGAAGCTCACCCATGAGTGGAGCATATTAGGAGAACTTTCTTAGATACTCATAACCGAATCAAGTTAAGGAAATTTTCCACTTTATAATAACTAGAAATTATAATTTAGTGACACTCTCTGATATAGCGACCTCAGTCATACCATAGAAAGTATATCAACAGGTTAGGTCTCCACCTCTAGAAGTTTGACCTCCGCCTTCAACATTCCAACCCCTTTTCCCCTAGCTGGTCATGTAAGTTGAGTTGTAACTGCAATGGGGCATGTAGCCAGAGTGCTCTCATAAAATATGACTCTCCCAAGTCTAGGAAAATTTCTACCTCTAGCCGAAATAAAGTATCAACCTGCCCTGAGTCGTACAAAAATTTTACAATCACATTTGAGTCCTTTGTTGAGTTTGTGAACTTGCTCTCTGGCTATATGAACCGAAGGAGGAGTATGACGGGCTAACTTATCGAACCTGATGGCATATTATTACACCGTCATATGACCTGACGCAACCGTTCAAACCTTATGTGCCATGTATTATGGAGAGTCGGAGAAGAAAATCTTTCAAAAGCATTTATGAGAACTGAGTCAAGTAGTTGATGTTGCACTGGCTGGTTGTCCTCTTCGTGGGCTTGCCTCAACCACCGGCGACCAATTTCTCCTTGATCATGTTGACTCAACACCGCTGAGCTACTCCACTTATTCATATACTCTCTGTTCTTCTTTTGGAGTAACTCTCATCTCTATTGACACACAATGATCACAAAAGTAGAGATCTATACCGATAAATCTTGGCACGAACCATGTAGTCTAGAAGCTTTTTAATCATGTACTCCCTCTGGAGCCCCCCAAAATCTGCAACCGTGACTTCCGGGCTGAGGAGGCCTTCTTTAGATTTAAAGTTGTTTGGATAACTCCTTTGGTACTGAGGTATAGGGTTATTAAGGAGGCAGACATACTGCAAGTCCCAACTTTATCTCTTGAAAAATCTCAGGCCTTATACATTCCAAGCCAAAATCGATATAACACATGATCCCGCAATCTATTCCTTGATGGTGGACTCCCCCACTTGGCACGAAGTCCTAGGTCACAACGTTTGATAATACACAATGTTAAACTTCAGAGCTCATATAAATCAACCCCGTTGCCTTCAACTTAATCCCATGTTATGAAATACTGGAGTATCTATAAATCCTTCTGGAATCTGAATTAGTCCAACATGTACCGACTAAGCTTGAAACTCCGCTTCTAGATCCACTTGAGATTGTACAATAGGTGTCGAGGTTCGAGCTCTAGACTGAGCTCTACTTCTGTCTCTTCCCCTAATCGTAGTTGTCATTGGGACTTCATCTCTTGTCTGGTTGTAGACGCTTTGTATGTTGTCGAGATTTGAGAGAGGACAAGAATAGACAAGTTCAATCATCAATGGTAGAATAAATTCGCACGATAGAGTAGAATAGAAGTGAAATTGTTCCTAACTTCATAGCGTCTGAAACCAACTTGTCACGACCCAAATAACCAACCTTAGGAATCGTGATGGCGCCTAACACCACACTTTCTAGGCAAGCCAATGTTAGAATTCGATTAACTACTTTGCATTATTTATCCATTTAGACATAATAAAATAATCTAAAGTAAACTGAATCTATTGGGTTTAGATGAATAATTTCCAGAGATAAAATAATGAACAATTAAATAAAATGAACCACGAACTAATTATATATAAATAACTCTAAGACTATCCCAGGATTTGGTGTCACAATTCACGAACTACTAAAGAATACTACAAATACTTGGCTGAAAGAAATAATGTAATTGTTCTGAATATAATAAAACAACGTTTATGAAAATAGGAGAAGACTCTCGGGATCTACGAACGCCGGCAGATATACCTCGTGTCCCCGAATAAATGAATAGCCGCTCTAAATATCTCTACAACTGGCCGGTGCCTGGATCTGCACAAAAGAGTGCAGAGTGTAGTATCAGTACAACCGACCCCATGTACTGAGTAAGTGCCGAGCCTAACCTCGACGAAGTAGTGGCGAGGCTACGGCGGGGCTTTAGCAATATAACCTATGACAATAATCTATATAAATCAAGAAGGAAATCTAAACAAATAATTAAGTACTGCAACAACAATAAACTAACTCATATGCCTTTTGTAGGCCTCATCTATAACCAATCCTCAAATAATTTCCAAGTTTTCAAACTTTAACTTTAAATAAAAGTAGTGCCTAAAATATGAAGAATAGTAAAATAAACATTTAAGCCTTTCAAATCTTTATTTTCTTTGAAATTCAGTAGAAATATAAATGTCCTCCCTTATTGCTCCTTGTTGCAGCGTGCAACCCGCTCCCACCTGTTCACCCTTATTGCTCCTCCCTAAATATATAACCCTTACTACTCCTGTTGCAGCGTGCAACCCAATCCCACTTGTCCACCATTATCACTCATTGTTGCGGCGTGCAACCCGCTCCCACCAGACATCTCATATCAATTTATTCATAAATTTCACAATTTAAGCCAAGCCTTTCACCATATTCTTGTCTCAACAATTATAAATAAGAAACTGTATTTTTCTCATAACTTCATCAATATCCTCTCAACCATGAAACCAATATGAACATAAATATGTATATATATCTCGTAAAAACAATACCACACCGCTCAACCGTTTTGTACCACAAGGGAACCAGCTAAAGCAACCAATAATATTTCCAAAATAACCACAACAATATTTAACAACAAAAGAACAAGGCCAAGTAATCATAGAAACAATAATGAACATAGAACAATTAAGACAAGAATCAATTCAGTTGGGAACAGAAAAGGGATCATGTTTAACAGGCAATTTGGTGGTGCATAGATACTCGTCACCTCACCTATGCACCACACACATGCATTTCACATATCAAACAAGTGGGGATTCCTATTCCTCAAGTCAAAGTTAGACCAAACACTTACCTCAATTCCGTAGGCCACTCACTGCTCAATTATAGCTTTTCCTTTAGAATCTTGCTCTAACTTGCTCGAATCTAATCATAATTAACTCAATATCATCAATTAATGCTAAAGGAACTAACTTTATTGAAAAATATAATTTTTCCTAAGTTTTCTCAAAAAAGGTGAAAACTCGACCCCGGGCCCGCTTGGTCTAAACTCGGAGTTCGGACCAAATTACGTTTACCCATTCACCCACGAACCCAAATATACAATTAGTTTTTAAATCCGACCTCAATTCGAGGTAAAGATTCGATTTTTACAAAATTTCCTAATTCTACCCGAACCCTCAATTTTTACCATGAAAATTCTTAGTTTTTTATTTAAAAGTGATGAAAAACAATGAGTAATTGAAAGAGTAAAGTTTAGAATTGATTACATATGACTTGGGGATGATATTTGGTGAAGAAATTCATTCCTAGGGTTGTGGGGTTCGAAAATTTGAAGAAGAAGAAGTCTACATGTTTTATATATATTTTTCTGCCAGCTATTCTGCTTCGTTTATCGTGTCAAACGATCCCGAAACTCAATTTTTATGCCTCCAATGGATTCCTTGTATTCTAGTCAAGTTAGGCTTTTGGATCACTCAATTTGACCTTATAATGAAGGAGATATGTAGGTTTTAATATTTGCAAATAGTGCAGATTTTTAATATGCGGTCAGTGACAATTTCGTAATTAACCTGAAAAATCTGGCAACCTTAGTAAAATGACCATAAAATTCTCATACGATGTCCAAATTTGATGATTCTTTTTGCTACGGGTCCATAATTACGATACGGATCTAATACTTCATTCAAAACATAAATCGGATCTCATTTGTTCAATATGATATCATTTATGCTCGAAGAAACGACGTTGAAGCATAAGAAAGAACGGGCGCAACACAACCCAAACCTATTTAAAACTCACCCGAGCCCTCGGGGCTCTAAACCAAACATGCACGCAAGTCTAAAAACATCATACGGACTTGCTCGTGTGATCAAATCATGAAAATAACATGTAAAACTATGAATTAAACCTCAAAACTCATTATTTTTCTCAAGAACACTTAAAGTTTACTATTTATCAACCGGACGCCCGAATCACGTCAAATAAATTCTTATTCTCACCAAATTTCGCAGACAAGGCTTAAATATCATAACAAACCTGTATCGAGCTCCGGAATCAAAATACGGGCCCGATACCAACGGTTTCAAACGTTAATTCATTTCTTTATTTCATTAATAATTCAGCAAAATAATTTCTTTCAAAAATTGATTTATAAGGCTTGGGACCTCAGAATTCAACTCTGGGCATACGCCCAAGTCCTATATTTTACTACGAACCTCCCGGGATTGTAGAAACACGGATATGGGTCTGTTTGCTCAAAATGTTGACCAGAGTCAACTTTTATCAAATTTTAACTCTAGAAATTACTATTTCTCATATCTTCACATAAAAGCTACTCGGTTTCACGCCCGGACTGTGCACGCAAATTGAGATATTTAAAATTAATTTTTTTAGGGATATTAAGCCTAGAACGGAGTCTAAATTCATAAAATGACCCCTTGGGTCATCACAAATTTAGTATTTTTCAATATTACACAAAAATTAATTAAAAAATATTATTTTAGTAGGAAAATAGTTTAAATATAATATAAAAATATATTATCGTGGGGGTATTTTTTTTCTCAATCTCAACTCTTTATGTAGTCTATTTAATTTTACTTTTATTTTTCTTGGTATTGGACATTATGGAGTGATAATGTATTGCCAATACGGAGGTTTCTTATGAAATTAATTTTATTGAACCTTCATACATATGTTTATAAGAATTTAATAGACAGAATTTTATTTATTTTAAAATTTTAAATATTAAAAATTAGCATATAAGGTATTGTAGTCCAAAAAATAGGTTATTGCAGTTACTTCCTCTTCCTATGAGTTTGTAACGACCTGACCGGTGCCGTTTCCCCCGTTTCTGCTTTATTTTATGTGGTTCAGCTTCATTTATGTGTGTTGGTCGGTTGATTCGGGTTCAGAGTGGTCATAGTGAGAATTGAGGCATGTAGTCTCTCAAGGTAGCCTAATAGTTGAGAAAGTCAATTGAGAGTTAACTTATTGGTGAACGGTCTCAGAATGCGGATTTTATAGCTCAGATGGTTTCGTTAGGTGAATTGGTACTTAGGAGTGTGTTCGGAATGGAGTTTTGATGTCCGGTGTAGAATTAGGCTTGAATTGGCGAAAGTTAGTTTTTGGCGATTTTCGGTCGGTAGTGAAAAATAGGCTATCTAGGTCGGAATGGAATTCCGGAAGTTGGAACAGGTCTGTAATGTCGTTTTGAGCATGTGTGCAAAATTTCAGGTTAATCGGAGGTGTTTTGGTTGGTTTCGACGTCGTTGGTCAAATTTGGAAGTTTCAAAGTTCGTAGGCTTGAATTTGATGTAATTTTGGTGTTTTCATGTTGTTTTTGGTGTTTCCAAGGCTCGAATAAGTTTGAATAATGCTATAGGGTGTGTTGGTATGTTTGGTAGGGGCCCCGAGGGGCTCGAGATTGATTTCGGATCGCTGGCGGAGTTTTGAACTTGGAAAATTGCAGCAAATGGTTGCTGGTGTAAGTTTCTGGTGTTGGCCGCACCTGCGGAAGGGTAGCCGCAGGTGCGATGTCGCAGGTGCAAAAGGCCATACGCAGGTGCGAAAGGAGTATAGGCAAGGGAAATGCGCAGGTGCGAAGAGATGGCCACACCTGCAAAGCCGCAGGTGCGGAGAAGTGGCTGCAGGTGCGAGAATTGGTCCGTTAGTGGAATTGCGCAGGTGCACCTGGGACCGCAGGTGCGCGTCCGCAGGTGCGATTAAGTGTCTGGAGGTGCGGAATTGCTGGGCAGAACAGTATAAAAGAGGTATCCGCGAAATTTTAGTTATTTCACCATTTTTGCATGCGGTTGGAGCTCAATTGAGGGAAATTCGAAGAGATAATTCGTGGGACTTCAATGGAGGTAAGTTCCCGAGTTATTAAAGTCGTTTCTATGTTATTTTGTTCGGATTAGGCTTGTATTTGAAGGATTAAAGTAAGAAAAAGTTTGGAAAATGGGAGGAAAGAAATGGGAATTTCTTTTGGCAATATTAGTGGGCAATTGTGGTACGATTTTGATGTTCTTGGTATGTACGGTCTCGTAGGAGGATAAGGGTTCTTGTGATGTAAATTTTATCGAATTCCGATACTTGGGCCCGGGGCTCGGGTTTGGCCAAATTTTGAGATTCTTGTATATTTGATAGTTTTCGATTTGGTTGTGTTCCTTTAGTATATATTGATGATGTTGAACTGGTTTTGGCTAGATTCGGAGCAATCGGGAGCCAATTTGAGGGGCAAGAGCATAGNTTGTGGCCCGGTAGAGGTAAGTAATGGTTATAAATCTTGTCCTGAGGGTATGAAACTCCGGACTACATATTTATCACTGATTTTAGAATGGCGCACATGTCGGATGACGAGTATGTGGGGCGCACTGATTTTTGGATTGGACTAGTTCCACTCCGCGGCAACTAACCAGTTGCATATTTTACTCAAAACCTTATGTTAAATTATGTTCTAAATATTGTTGAAATATTTGGGCTATAAGCCGTGTTTAGGGCCTCGTGCCGACTTGTTTAGACCCCTTGGGGGCTTTTCCTCACTATTTATTGTTGATTTCACTCAGCCACATTGTGCTTACTTTTTTCGAAAACTCGGCCTGATTTACACTACTTTGGGATTTAAAAATGATGTTTTGGGTCGAGTACCCAGTTTTACTGATTCGCCCGAGGGGCTCTATTGAGAGGTTCTGCTGAGTGAGGCCGAGGGACTGATTGTGAGGATATGATACGCACGAGGTGGCTTCATATTAGCGATTGGGCTGAAGGAGCCCCTCCGGAGTCTGCACACACCCCCAGTGAGCACACCGAGTGTCGAGTGACGAGTGACGAGTGATTGGGAGGCATGAGTGACTGTGAGGTGTTGAGTGACTGATTACGAGTGATGGTAAGGTATGCTTGAGAGGCTAATCATGAGTGACTGTGAGGCATGCTCGAGGGGCTGATTATGGTACATGTTTTGCTCGAGGGGCTACTTATGATTTTTCCCAACTTTCACTCTGAGCTTATGAAATATGTTTTGCCCGAGCGGCCTCTATATGATTCATTTCATTTTCATACTAAATCTTTCGGTTTGAAGTTGTTGAAAATATACATTCTTCAAAGGATTTTTCTGAAGTTGGTTTTAAGGCATGATGATTTCATATATCTATGTTATACTGTTGGAAAGAAAGGTTGTGCATCTTGTGAATTGATGACATTGATTTTATGTGTTTCTTGTTGCTCAGACCTGATTTATTTTCATTACTACTGAGTTAGTGTACTCACATTACTCCCTGCACCTTGTGTGCAGATTCAGGTGTTAGGGCAGGGTGAGCTGTCTTTCTGTTCCAGAGATTCTCAGAGGTTTGCGAGGTAGCTGCATGGGTCTGCAGTCCTGCTCTCTCTCCTGCTTACTATTATAGAATTTATTTTCTTTTGGGTTGTATATTTTATGTAGATGCTCATGACCCGTGACTCCGGTTTCTCGGGGGTTGTATTTAATATTCAGTATAGCTTTAACTGTTTTATAAATGTTTAAAGGAAACCTTTTTGGGTAATCAGTATAGTAAAGATGTAAATGGAAGCTTATTATGATTTGAGTGTAGCTTTGCCTAGCCTAGTTCCACGATAGGCGCCATCACGACTGGCTTAGATGTGGGGTCGTGACAGTTTGGTATCAGAGCGCTAGGTTACATAGGACTCACCGGTCATGAGCAGGTTTAGTAGAGTCTTGCGGATCGGTACGGAGACGTCTGTACTTATCTTCGAGAGGCTGCGGAACCCTTAGGAAAAATCTCACATTCTTGAATTCTTGTCGTGCGAATCCATTGTATTCAGTCAAGAGCGTAACTCTTGAATTCCTTCCATGTATTCGAACGCACACGAGAGCGCTTGGTATCTGTGCATCAACGGCTTGTGGCTTCCATGGATGAGATGTTATTTTGGCATATTGGTAATGGGCTAGTCTGGAGGATTTGAGGCTGGATTCATTCTGTGACTTGATTGCTGGGATTTTCGTTGTGTGGGCACATGTAATTGGGGACTTGTATGTCCGTTTGTGTTCTTATTGATGAGAATTGGTGACTAGATACCTATGTGGTGGGTGTGATTTGATGGTTAGATGTGTTCAAACTATGAATTGTGTCAAAAGGGTTGGATGGAAATGTGGCAAGATTTATTGAGTGTTTGATTTCTGTCTTGATTTGGTATATGGCATTGAGTTGTGAGTATGTTGGAAGACCTCTCATGTTGTGTAGTTGTGGATTGAAGCGGATTTTTCTGTTGGGTTATGAGTTCCTGGTGATGTCTTTTGGGCTGATCATTTGCCCTAGTAACGTTCATGTATTTTATTAACAGTGTATTCCAGCCGTATTAGCACTCCTTGTTATTGTATTCATTGATGGCGTCCTGGAATATTCGCGTAGCCAGGAGTAGCATACTCAGTATCTGAGGATGGCATTATAAGGATTCAGGGAGGAAAGGCTCTATGCCAACTCTCCGAGTGTGAATTTTGGCTCGGTTCAGTAGCATTCTTGGGACACGTGGTGTCTAGTGAGGGTACCCATATGGTCAGACATGTGTGGGTAGAGCTTCCAGAAGCTCGATATTTCTGTGACCACCGCTCCAGTATCAGCTTCAGGTTTTTATCGTGTATTGTGGTGCCTCGAGGGTAGGTGTTGGTTGTGTTCAGATGCAGGAAGGTGTAGTGATTGCGTTATAGTTCTGTTCTTAGAAGTGTATGGAGAGATAGCAGTTGAGGCTAAGCGGGCAGGGGTATCACCTGCAGGTTGTCCCAGGGTGTGTGGTCCCTTTGTAGTTTTGTAATAAGTTCTCTTCTACCAGTAAATGATATATGTTGTAATTGGAGTTTAGATAGCTTGTGGAAGTTGGCGTGACTATTGCAATGGTGAATGCGAGATTTGCAAATGACTTGAGCTGTTAGACGGGTGGTGTAATTATGGGCATTGTGAGTTATTGTTTCTCTCGATCATTGGCTTTGAGCCAAGTGGGGGAGTCTATTAATGATAAGTTGATTGCACGACTATGTGTGGTATTGGTTTCAGTTCGAGGTATATTGGTAAATCAGTTATGACTTGCAGTTGTAGGGTCTGGGAATGTCACGAGCAATGGAAATTTCTTTGATATAGGTTGCAATGTACTTTGTTGGGTAATTTGGTTCTATTGAATAATTTAGTGGAAGTTGTAAAAGGTGTAGCGTGTGTAGTGTATGAATTTGCGTGTAGCTTCAAGTGAGTGGATTACTTTCCTAGTATGTTAGTGTGCAAACGGGTCAGGTTGATTCTGTCTAACTGGTCGGTGTGATTGAGATTTACGTTAGAGGGTGTCAATACTTGTGGCATATCTACATCATCACGGGTTCTACATATCAGTATCAGGAAGGTGAAGGTAATGGCTTTAGATTCGCAGGAAGTCTCTGCAGGGTAAGTATTTTGAATGTGGTACTTTTGGGGATATTTGAGAGAGTATTCGGCGACTTATGAGCCTTAGATGGTATGGTTTTATGCTTGGGTCGCGTGTGGTGAGTCTGGGTTGAAAATTTTGGTATTACGGAAAGGAGAAGTATCAATTTGAAGGTAAGTGAGAAGGAACTTGGGTAAATAGGGAAACTTGGTAGTAGGTCGGATCGGCATGGTAAGGGATACGATTAGTTCTTGGGTGTTCATGAGGTGACAAGTTTTTCGGGTGTTTCTTAGCAATGCTCTTGGATTTTTGGTGGCCTGCGTAGTTTGGTTGAGTTAGAATAATTCAGTCGTGATGGTTTGGTGTTGCACAAAAGGGAGTCGGATAGTTCCAGATAGTTTCTACCGCGATTAAGGGTGCATATTTTCTTGTGGTGTGTAGTGAATTTGTTTCTAAATGGGATCCAATGGGAGTTCTTGGCTAGTTGGGTACGTAGTTGCTTGTGGCTCAGAAGGGACCATGGAGTTCCTGTATTTTTCCTAGGTTGGCACGTGTGCGGCATGATGGGTAGAGTTGAGATTTGCATATGTGAGGTCACGGTTCGGTTCTGGAAGGAAGGTCATAAATTCTTAGGAAGCATGGGCAATTTCAGATGACTAGGTAGATGATATCACTAATTGGTGCGACTTGATGAGGGTATATATTTCAGAAAGAGCAATGTGTTTGACTTAAGGGTACTTCATTGGTATCGTGGTGCCCTATTGTTGGATCGACTGTTGATATTCAAGGTTGCTTGGTAAACGGAAGAATTATAGAGGTATCCCTCGTGGAATGAGTGAGTATTTGGTATGTGTTATGTATTCAAGCGGTGGAGTTGCGAACAGATATGGTAATCCGTATGTTTCATGGACTTCGAGACTGAGAGTTCTCATAAACAGGATATTTTGTGGTAGTGAACTATGAAGATGTGAGCTGAGCAAGTCGGATGTTAGTATGTACCATGATTCCATCATTGTGAACTTTTCGGTAAGTTATCTATCTGTTGTGGGTGATCAGAGTTAATTTAGGGTCACTGGTAGGCTAATATGGGTGTGTGTTCTGCACCGGGTCGGAATTGCTGGCTCCGAATTTTTATTATTGAGGAAGGTACCATACGATTATGATTGAGTTTATTCATGTTCTGGAGTGATCTATGAGTTACTCTTCGGTGTTGCGAGGAGTGGTGATTATTGGTTATATGCACATATCGTGCGGTTCTAATTGGGCATTATAGCTATATTTGAGTAAGGTAAGTAATTGGGTATTGCGGGATTGATACGTGTTGGTTATATGCCTTCTGTTTCGGGTGGCATGGTATCGTCCGGTTTCCCCCATGGTTATGGCAATGCACTTTGAGTACTTGATGTCGAATTTCGAATGGTTATTGATTTTGGGCAAGGTGTCTTGAAGTATTTCAAGTGGACCACCGTTGGATGAGATCGCGCAGTGTAGCGGAGTTATGTGGGGGTATGACCTTTGGTATTGGATATATGTGTTTTTGATTTTTACGATGTGTGTTAGGCTATTAGTATGATATGGTGATGGTAATTGTTAATGGCAGGATAGTCCTCTCGTGTGGATTTTTTATATAATTTGATTACATTGGGAAGTTGTTGTTAAGTGCACAAGTTGCACAGATTTTGGCTTCGAATTGTATCGATGTGTCATGTTATCAGGGTGGTCGTGATGGATGAGAAGAGGTCATTGGACCTAGAGTGAATATTTTCAGAATTTTCTACAGCATAGTTGGAAGGATAAATATCGGGAGTCGGCTTAGAAATCTGCTATAATTCCTGTTTGGGAAGGGGGAGTTCATGTCTGGCTGATCGGGCGAATGGTTGTTAGTTCTACGTGCTTCTTTCATCATCGGCAGTATATGGAAGTGTTAGAGCGAGGCATTTCTTGATAAGAGGTTATGTACCGGTATTGGGTTTTTCTGAGCAGTTATTGTGGTTAAGAAGTATCTCTATGAGTGTTCAGTCACGTGGTGTATTATGTGATTTCATCTTGGGTGCGTATATGACTTGATTCATCATGTTAAGACTTGTTCAATTTATAGTTATGGAAAATTTGATCTTGTATATTATTTCAGAACTGGGAATTTGGTTCTACAATTTATGGGTCAGGATTGGATTTCGAAATTTCAACCGTATTGTGCTATTGGACCTATATGGGATAGGGTGACGTGGGATCACCCCCGGGTATGTGCATGGTAAGCTACGTAACAGTTTGATGGTGTTGGAGAACAACTCTTGGCACGTTCGAGGACGAACGTATCTTTAAGTGGGGGAGGATGTAACGATCCGGCCGGTCGTTCCGAGAGTTTAGCCTCGTTTTCCCCGTTTCTGCTTCATTTTATGTGGTTCAGCTTCATTTATGTGTGTTGGTTCGGTTGGTTCGGGTTCAGAGTGGTCATGGTGAGAATTGAGGTGTGTAGTATCTCAAGGTAGCCTAATAGTTGAGAAAGTCAACTGAGAGTTGACTTATTGGTGAACGACCTCGGAATGCGGATTTTATGGCTCATATGGTTTCATTAGGTGAATATGGACTTAGGAGTGTGTTTGGAATAGAGTTTTGATGTCCTTTGTAGAATTAGGCTTGAATTGGCGAAAGTTAAATTTTGGCGATTTCCGGTCGGCATTGGAAAATAGGCTATCGGGGTCGGAATGGAATTCCGGAAGTTGGAACAGGTCTGTAATGTAATTTTGAGTATGTCTGCAAATTTTCAGGTCAATCAGAGGTGTTTTGGTTGGTTTCGGCGTCGTTGGCGAAATTTGGAAGTTTCAAAGTTCATAGGCTTGAATTTGATGTAATTTTGGTGTTTTCATGTTGTTTTTGGTGTTTACAAGGCTCGACTAAGTTTGAATAATCCTATGGGGTGTGTTGGTATGTTTGGTAGGGGCCCGAGGGGCTCGGGATTGATTTCGGATGGTTGGCAGAAATTTGAACTTGGAAAATTGCAGCAAATGGCTGTTGGTGTAAGTTTCTGGTGCTGGCCACCGCAGGTGAGATGTCGAAGGTGCGAAAGGCCATGCGCAGGTGCGAAAGGAGTCTAGGCAAGGGAAATCCGCAAGTGCGAAGAGATGGCCGCACCTGCGAAGCCGCAGGTGCGGAGAAGTGACCGCAGGTGCGAGAATTGGCCCGTTAGTGGAATTGCGCAGGTGCGCACCTGGGACCGCGGGTGCGATTAAGTGTCCGCAGGTGTGGAATTGCTGGGCAGAAAAGTATAAAAGAGGCCTCCGTGAAATTTTAGTTATTTCACCATTTTTGCATGCGGTTGGAGCTCAATTGAGGGCAATTTGAAGAGAGAATTCGTGGGTCTTCAATGGAGGTAAGTTCCCGAGTTATTAAAGTCGTTTCTATGTTATTTTGTTCGGATTAGGTTTGTATTTGAAGGATTAAAGTAAGAAAAAGTTTGGAAAATGGGAGGAAAGAGTTGGGAATTTCTTTTGGAAATTTTAGTGGGCAATTGTGTTCCGATTTTGATGTTCTTGGTATGTACGATTTCGTGGGAGGATAAGGGTTCTTGTGATGTAAATTTTATCGGATTTCGAGACGTGGGCCCGAGGCTCGGATTTGGCTGAATTTCGAGATTCTTGTATAATTTGATAGTTTTCGATTGGGTTGTGTTCCTTTAGTATATATTGATGATGTTGAACTGGTTTTGGCTAGATTCAGAGCAATCGGGAGCCAATTTGAGGGGCAAGAGCATAGCGGACTAGTGTTGTGGCCCGGTAGAGGTAAGTAATGGTTATAAATCTTGTCCTGAGGGTATGAAACCCCGGACTACATATTTATCACTGATTTTAGAATGGCGCACATGTCGGATGACGAGTATGTGGGGCGCACTGATTTTTGGATTGGACTAGTTCCACTCCGCGGCAACTAACCAGTTGCATATTTTACTCAAAACCTTATGTTAAATTATGTTCTAAATATTGTTGAAATATTTGGGCTATAAGCCGTGTTTAGGGCCTCGTGCCGACTTGTTTAGACCCCTTGGGGGCTTTTTACTGCTGCTTTCCTCACTATTTATTGATGATTGCACTCAACCACATTGTGCTTACTGTTTTCAAAAACTCGGCCTGATTTACACTACTTTGAGATTTAAAAATGATGTTTTGGGTCGAGTACCCTGTTTTACTAAGTCTCCTGAGGGGCTTTATTGAGAGGTTCTGCTGAGTGAGGCCGAGGGACTGATTGTGAGGATATGATACGCCACTTGGCTTGATATTAGTGCTTGAGCTGAAGGAGCCCCTCCGGAGTCTGCACACACCCCCAGTGAGCGCACCGAGTGCCGATTTCCGAGTGCCGAGTGATCGGGAGGCATGAGTGACTGTGAGGTGTTGAGTGACTGATTACGAGTGATGGTGAGGTATGCCCGAGGGGCTGATCATGAGTGACTGTGAGGCATGCTCGAGGGGCTGATTATGATGCATGTTTTGCCCGAGGGGCTACTTATGATTTTACTACTTTCGCTCTGAGCTTATGAAATATGTTTTGCCCGAGGGGCCTCTATATGATTCCTTTCATTTTCATACTAAATCTTTCGGTTTGAAGTTGTTGAAAATATACATTCTTCAAAGGTTTTTCTGAAGTTGGTCTTAAGGCATGATGATTTCATATATCTATGGTATACTGTTGGAAAGAAAGGTTGAGCATCTTGTGAATTGATGACATTGATTTTATGTGTTTCTTGTTGCTCAGACCTGATTTATTTTCATTACTACTGAGTTAGTGTACTCACATTACTCCCTGCACCTTGTGTGCAGATTCAGGTGTTAGGGCAGGGTGAATTGTCTTTCTGTTCCAGAGATTCTCGGAGGTTTGCGAGGTAGCTGCATGCGTCCGCAGTCCTGCTCTCTCTCCTGCTTACTATTATAGAATTTATTTTCTTTTGGGTTGTATATTTTATGTAGATGCTCATGACCCGTGACTCCGGGTTCTCGGGGGTTGTATTTAATATTCAGTATAGCTTTAACTGCTTTATAAATGTTTAAAGGAAACCTTTATGGGTAATCAGTATAGTAAAGATGTAAATGGAAGCTTATTATGATTCGAGTGTAGCTTTGCCTGGCCTAGTTCCACGATAGGTGTCATCACGACTGGCTTAGATTTGGGGTCGTGACAGACTTATTCATTTTGGGTTATTTTGGTATATTAATATTGTATTTATGATTTTATAATAATACATGCTCTCTTTTTTCTAAATGAATTTGAACAATATAATACATTCTCAAATTATATTATTAATAGGATATTATAATACGTTTTCGAATTAAATTAGTAATAGGAATTTTTAAGAAGTATATCCTTCAAATAATAGAATTACATGACTACAGATATTTATTTGTTCAATTTTATATGAATTAGTCTGCTCGAAAGTAATTATACTTATAGGATTCCTTAAGGTAATCATGTAGGATTTCTAAGGTGTAGTATTATGTCCTAAAACTAATAGGATTATAAGACTAATATTTAGAATTTCGGTTATGTCCTTTTATTTTGAGTTATTATGATTAATATTATACAATTATTTTTGTAAACCGACATTGTGTTCATGCTTTTATAATAATATAGATAGGATGTCCTTTATCTAAATGAATTTGGACAATATAATACATTCCCAAATTAAATTAGTAATAGGACATTATAATACGTTTTCAAATTAAATTAGTAATAGGAATTTTTAAGAAGTAAAAGTGATAGGATTACATGACTAAAGATATTTTACTTGTTCAAGTTTATATGAATTAGACATCCTGAAAGTAATTATACTAATAGGATTCCTGAAGGTAATCATGTAGGATTCCTAACGTATAGTATTATGTCCTAAACTAATAGGATTATAAGACTAATATCTAGAATTTCGGTTATGTCCTTTTATTATGAGTTATTATGCTTAATACTATAATGTTATTTTTGTAAACTGACATTATATTCATGCTTTTATAATAATATAAATATATAATGGGATACCCAAGCCATCTCATCTCATTAATTATCATACATGCTCATGTATGATCATAGATATTTAAAAGTAATTGATTTAAATTTATTAAAAAGTTCATTGCCTTGGGATGAAACCCAAAAATTGTGCTAATGATATAAAGTCAATATATGTGAATTTAATAAATAATTTCAATTTTATTGGGCTAGTCATTTAATTGGGCTACAAATAATGAAAGAACTTTTTTTTAACTAATTATATTTTATTTACTGGGGAAAAAAGATATGTGTTTACCCTTAAAATTGGATAACAATTAAATTTATAATGTGGGACATGTGATTTCACCTAATACCAATTGATAAATATGACGATTAATAACAGAAATTGACAATAAAGTAAAGCAAACCAGTGTTTGAAATGCAATTTATCCCCCGAGCTAATGTGCCCTCGAACTGACTGATATTGCAGTAATGAAGTATATAAAAATGAATTGATGAACTGATGAATAAGAGAGTTTGAGCTAAATAAAATGTTATATTGCTTTTGATATGCCAGAATAGTGTGTCTTACAAATGATTAGAACTCCTCTTTATGTAGTAGAGGAATTCTACATATGGTACAATTCTAATTATAGAAGAAAATTTCATGATTATCTAATTAATTGTTATTTATTTGATCCGTTCCGAGATTTCCACCATGATCTTTGATCAGTCACGGATATCTCACTTTTCTATTATTACGTTGTCTCCGATCTTGCTCGATGTCTACCTTGTTTGGTCTTGATTCTTATTGGTATCGATCTCGGTAGGTACCTCGAAACCCGAACTCGGTACCTTATTATCATGTCTCGATCTGATTTATTACGGGATCGATCTTCGATCCGTCCCTCTGGTCTCAGTTAATCAGTAAAATCGGGTAGGCCCGATTTTAGCCGTATACAGATAGTCCCTCGTTTTTTGCAATGTAATGACAAGAAATGAATTGAATCTTCGACCTTTACCCCGATTTGTCATGGCGTCACATGATGTCATCACCGTGACGTAAGTGACAGAAGTTCCCCAGGCATTTAATGTGTGTCGGTTGGTGATCGACCACTAGTGGTTTCGAACCGTCGCCGTAAAACCCATAAATAAGCCTCTTTTCCACTCTTTCAAACTTTACCTTCAACCTCTTTTGTTCTAGCCTTCAGAGTTATTTGCAATTTTTCAAGTTTTTCATTTGCAAATCTACAAGTTCCACCATTAACCTCTTCTCAAAATACCAAATCTTATCATCTTCATCCATCTTTAAACTCGAAACCAAATGGCGAAAATGTCAAAAACTGCGCCTCAGAAGGAAACTGCCCCATCTTCTCAACCGGCCGGCGGGAAAACTTCGGTGGAGCCACGCCTTGAGGAATATATTCATGGGGGATGAGCTACGATTTCAAGAATGAGAAAACCTCATCGGTCCCCGGTCGTTGCGAGCCGGTGTCAAGATACATATGCTTGATATCTAAGAGCTTCCTTGACAAAGTGAAGGAGGACTGCAACTGGCAAAATAAGGAGATCGTGATACCGGCCCCCGAGGAAGATATTACTACCCACGTGAAAGGGTACCTGAGTGTTTACACTTATCCTTTCACATTGGGTCCCCTCGACCCAATCATCGTGGACTTTTGCAGAAAGTATCAGGTGACTCTTGGTCAAATTCATCCCTCTTTCTGGAGGATCGTCATATTGCTCCAATTTTTCTCGAGCAAAGTTGACGGACTCCCCTTCACCCTCGACCACCTCATCAGGTTATATATCCCCCGGCTTTACGGAGGTGGGTTAATAAAACTCCAACATCGAGCCACCAAATTTTTCATCTTCAGTATAGAAGAGGACAAGGACCGAGGCTGGATGGGTTGATTCGTCAGGGTGAAGACCTCGAACCTGATTCCGTCCGAGAAGATGCCATTCCCCAAGAGATGGAATATGAAATGCAAGTACGACCCCCTTATTAGTTTCTATTTGTTACTTTGCTTCTCCGTTTTCTTCTATTGATGTTCTTTTTCAATGTAGTCGCTCCCTGGATGCCCGGTTCCATCCCCGGCCTTAAGAGTTGGGTCAGGGACCTAGTCTCAACCTCGATGTATGTTGAACGTGCATGGTGCGACATATCAAAGGGCCGATGGGAGGCCAAAAATCATGGTAATCCCTTTTCCATGTGTATAGTGAGTTGGCTAAGATATTCCTCTCATACTTACTCAACTTCATTTCCTGCAGGTCTCGGCAAAGATGAAATCATGAGGCCCCCATCTGGTGAGGAAGAGAATTCGACCCCGATCCTGAAGCCGTTGAAAGAAACAAATAAAAAAAGGACCTCAACATCCAAGGACCCAGATCCCAAGAAAAAAGTGGCTCGAAAGTCGAAAGAGGATATCGTCGCCCTGCATGCGGAAACACTTCGACTCCTAAGAGAGGAAGAAGAAGAACAAGAATAAGAAGACGGCTCCGAGATGATGGCTCGAGTAAAGATGATCAGTGAGGCTTAAAAGACTGCCGAGCCGCTAGGGGCCAAAGGCAGCTGCCTCAAGCTGATGGATCCTCGGGAGGAGACTCGAGGTGGAGTCCCCGAGTCGGCAAAGGTTGAAGATGCCTCATCTCGAGGCAAAGAAATAGCGGAACCTACTGTGGAGGTTAGTCTCAAGGCTCCTCGAGATGAATAGGATTCCCCAAGAGACCTACTTGGGGATATAGAAATTGGAGACTCGCCGACCCTCCCTTCATTTTTCGAGGAGGCAATTGGGGTGGCCCAAGCTATGAGGACTCCCGATGTTGAAGGAGCCCATGGAGGGGAAGACCCCTTCCGTGGTTATTTTACCGGGATCGAGGATGTCGCCAGTCTAAGTGACTTGGAAATACCGAGGAAGGATCCAGGTGGGACCTCATCGAGCTTCATATTGACCAGCCAATTCCCTACCCCCAATGTCTGCCCCGAGACCAAATGAACAATTGTCTTCTCCATCCCGGAGGACACACGAGTTTTTTCCGCCCTCAAAGGGGTGGCCAGTTATCTTTGGGGTCTAGTCAAGAAGAGGAACAGGCCCTAATGGACGAAGTGAAGGCTCCATATCTTTTCAATTAGGCACAACAAGCCTTGAATCAGGTAAGCCTTAACTTCCCTTATGAATATCACACTTGTGTTTTTGTTCTTTGTCTAACTTCTTACTTTTATTTGTGTAGGCCTCTGTGCTTCATCATGAAGCATTTTCTAGGTCTCGAGTTGAGCTGAGTCGGTACGAGACCGACATTCAAAGGCTTACCGAGGAGAGGAACGCCCTCAAACTTCTTAGTGGGCAAAAAGAAGAAGAGATCAAGGACCTCTGAGCCGAATTGAACGCGGCTCATAAAGATCAAACCGACCTGATTGAGCAGGTAATGAAAATCTTAGAAGCTGAAGGCATCGCTTCGGGAACGATGGTTAACACTTCAATCTCACAGGTTCAACAGAAGCTCGATATAATCGAGAGATTTCGCGAAGAGGTTGATATAATGAAGTCGAAGACCTTGGGATGGAAGCAAAATATGGACCGCTTGCCTCAGAGAAGGAAGCTGCTCAAGCCCAATTGTCGTCGGCTAAAAATCAGCTTCAAGGTATGAAGGAGAAGAGCTCGGCTCAGGCCAAGAAAATATAGTAGCTCGAGGCTCGGTTTCCCACCGAACATGCAAAGGCCAATTCTGAGGTTGAAAAGACTAAGGCTGATGCAGAGGCGATCGTGGTCGTCTACTGATATGACCTTGTAAATGTCCTCATATGTATATAAAATATCCTTTTTCTTTCCGACTTGTCTTTATTTCACTTTCTGCCTTATGAAAATTTCATTGATGCCTTATGAAAATTTTGTTCATAAGTTCGAGGCTTAGGCAATTTGATCGAAGCTGGACCAGTATAGTTTTTATAATCGAGTGAGTACTTGCTCGAACTCGAAGTAGGATAACCCTTAGGTATTATTTGAGCGAGGATGATTTCTCGAAGTCAAAATAGAAATAGTCTTTAGGCTTTTGTAATAGGCCGATGTGGCCTTTTGTAAAAAGAATGACTTTTTTCCCTTTTCAGCTTAAAAAGTTAATCCTATAAAAATTTATTATGCCTTAGCACGAGATAAGGAATTTGTTCGAGAGTTCTAACAAACCTGCACCCATTAGGGTTTTTGAGGGTCGATGTTATCGAAAACCCTTTGTTTCATAATATCTTAACATGAAATAGAGAAATGGTTTGAGAGTTCGAACAATTTGGTACCCTTTAGGGTCAATGTTATTGAAACCTTTTGTAATTTTTCCAAGGGTATCCTTTTTAAACCGGTTTTATGAAAATATTTGAAGGCCTATTTTATAACGAAAATCAGACGTCTCCGAACCGTGTTAATTTGGCCGTAGCCTTTTTTAGCTTGGGATTTGCCTCTTGGGCTTGTTTCCCCGTTACACTTCGAACTTGTTCGAACTGTCAGTCCTCGAGTGGGGTGGTCGTGACCTATAAAATCGAGGGTTACCTTTTTAAGGTCTTACGATCTCGAGGTTTAAGTAATTCGATCACGTCAATTTTTCAAATGGCAGTCCCCAAGTGTGGGGTCAGTTGTTCGAACTTTAGTTGTGATCGACCCTTAAGCATGTTTCCACAATAGATCAAAAGTATGAAATCGTAAAGTAAAAGTTTTCTAGGGCATGAAATATTTGTCAAGGAAAAATACTTCTCTTAATAGATGATTATACATGCGTACATGTTTGATGTTAGGGCTCGAGTAGCCTACATGGCCACGGTTCATTCGACCGTTTGGCCCTTACAAAATTTACCTATCGAGACCCTGTTGACACGAAGTACTTTCCTTATAACAAAGTTAACATTCGAGGGTGATTCCCCCCCCCCCCAGTATTCGAGGTTGAGTATAAAAAAACCGTGGATACTGTTGAATCTCTCTAACTTAGCACGAACAATGGTTTCCTCATTAAAAACCTCGCTGGAAAAACCCATTTGGGACAAAAATCGGTCTAAGAAAAAAGAGTGCAATGAGTGATTTCAGACCTAAGGACTTTGTGTTGAAGAATCCCTTGATGTCTTAGATTGAACACCTGTAATTGGTTAATATAAAATATAAACAAAAATGGAGAAGGTCGTACCTTAGTAGTAATATCGTTTGACGAGTGATATGCTCCAATTGTTTGGTAATTGCTCATCGTTCATCGTGCTGAGCTTGTAGGATCCTTTTCCGATGAATACGTTTCAAGCGTGGATGATTATCATAAGAGATTCCCAACATATCATATGATTCTCGTTCTTGAAAATCCACACTTTTCCAAACCCAGAAAACAGACGGAATGTCGAGGACCTGATATAGTCCCTCCTAGTTTGGGCCAAGTTTTCCTTCGTTCGGGTTTCGAGTGTTGAGGGTGACTTTTCTCAGAACTAAGTCCCCGATTTTAAAATGTCAAAGATTGGCCCTTCGATTGTAATACCTTTCGATCTGCTGTTTCTATGCGGCCATTCAGACAAAGGCGGCTTCCCGTCTTTCATCTAGAAATTCGAGGTTTGTATTCATAGCCTCGTGATTTGACTCCTCTGTTGCATACCGAAACCTGAGGCTAGGTTCCTCAACTTCGATCGGGATCAGAGCTTCGGCACCATAGACTAAAGAGAACGGTGTTTCCCCTGTATTGGATTTCAACGTCGTGCGGTACGCCCAAAGAACCTCGAGCAGTATCTCTCTCCATATTCCTTTAGCGTCGGTCAATATTTTCTTCAGATTTTAAATAATGGTCTTGTTTGTCGATTCAGCTTGTCCGTTTTCACTGGGATGAGTGGTGTCGATAGAATCCTTTTAATCTTGTGGTCCTCGAGAAATTTGGTCACTTTGCTGCCAATGAATTGCTTCCCATTGTCGCATATAATCTCTGTAGGCATCCCGAATCGACATATAATGTGGTCCCAAATGAAGTCTATGACTTCCTTTCTATGGCTTTTTCGAAAGCCTGTGCTTCAACCCATTTAGAAAAATAGTCAGTCATGAATAAAATGAATTGAGATTTACCTGGGGCCGATGGAAGAGGGTCGACGTTCTCCATTCCCAATTTCATGAATAGCCATGGAGATAAGACTGAGTGAAGTTGCTCCCCGGGTTGGTGAATCATCAGCGCATACCTTTGACATTTGTCACACTTCCAAACAAACTCTTTTGTATCCTTTTCCATGTCGGCCCAATAGTATCCTGCTCTGATGACTTTGTGAACTAAAGACTCGGCACCAGAATGATTTCCGCAAGTGCCTTCGTGAATTTCCCGTAGGACTAATCGGTGTCTCTTGGTCCGAAACATATTTCCAATGGTCAATCGAACATTCTCCTATACAGTGTTCCATCCTCGGCCAATTTGAAACGTGCAACCTTCGTGCGTAGAGTCCTCGATTCCTTAGGGTCCGATGGAAGCTTCTTGTTCTTTAGGTACTCGATATACTTATTCCTCTAATCCCAGGTCAGACTTGTGGAGTTTATTTCAGCGTTTCCTTCTTCAATTACTGACCTCGAAAGTTGTACGACAGTCCCCGAGCTATTCCTCGTCTTCGACCGATGACCACAAATTTGCAAGGCCATCGGCCTCACTGTTTTGTTCTCGAGGTACGTGTTGTAGGGTCCATTCTTTAAATTGATGCAGAGCCACCTGTAGTTTGTCCAACTACCTCTGCATTCGGCCTTCTCAAACCTCGAAAGTTCTATTGACTTGGTTTACTACAAGAAGGGAGTCATATTAGGCCTCTATGACCTCTTCTCCCAAACTCTTAGCTAGCTCGAGACCTGCAATCATGGCCTCATACCCGGCCTCATTTTTAGTTAATTTTGAAGTTTTGATAGACTGTCTAATTGTATTACCTGTGGGCGGCTTCAAAATGATGCCTAGCCCGGACCCCTTCACGTTCGAAGCGCCGTCTATGAAAAGGGTCCACACCTCCGATGATGTACCAGATTTTAGAAATAGTTCCTTTTCGACCTCGGGTACGAGGGCTGGCGTGAAGTCGGCCAAAAATTCTGCCAAAATTTGAGACTTAATGGTCGTTCGAGGTTGATACTCGATGTCATGCCCACTGATCTCGACGGTCGATTTGGACAATCGACCCGAGAGTTCGGCCTTATACAAAATATTGCAAAGGGGATAAGTAGTCACTACACAAATTGGGTGACATTGAAAATATGGTTTTAATTTCCTAGAGGCGCTTATTAAAGCAAGCACTAATTTTTGTAGGTGTGGGTATCGGGTCTTGGCCTCACCTAAGGTTCGACTAACATAGTAAACAGGAAATTGGGTACCCTACTCTACTAAAACTAGGACCCCACTTACCGCGATTTCCGAGACTCCTAACTACAAGTAGAGTTGCTTGTCCGCTTTCGGAATGTGAAGCAGTGGCGGGCTCTATAGGTGCCGTTTTAGTTCTTCCATGGCTTGTTGGAATTTCGAGGTCCGTGCAAAATTGTTCTTCTTCTTAAGCAGTGAGAAGAACCGATGACTTTGATCTGAGGACCTTGAACTGAATCATCCCAGGCGGCTATGCGCCCTGTTAAACTTTGTATGGCCTTAACATTATCCACGACCCTGATATCTTCGATGTCCTTGATTTTATCGGGGATGATCTCGATGCCCTGATTTGATACCATGAAGCCGAGGAACTTCCCCGAGACGACCCCGAATGTGCACTTCTCTGGGTTGAGCCTCACGTTGTACTTTCTTAGTATGTCGAAGGTTTCCTGCAAATGTTTTAAATGGTCCTCTGCGCGCAGGGACTTAACTACCATGTCATCGATATAAACTTCCATTGATTTCCCTATTTGTTCTTCGAACATTCAGTTTACTAGGCGTTGGTAAGTTGCGCCAGCATTTTTTAGTCCGAACGGCACATTATAACAATAGGTGTTGTACTTAGTGATAAATGAAGTCTTTTCCTGGTCCTCCGGGTTCATCTGTATTTGATTTTAACCTGAGTAGGTGTCGCGAAAAATGATAATCTCATGGCTGGCTGTGACATCGATCATACGATAGATATTTGGCAAATGAAAAGAATCCTTAGGGCCTGCTTTGTTTAGGTCCTTATAGTCCACACACATCCTAAGTTTATTGCCCTTTTTAGGGACTACGACTACGTTTTCTAACCACTCGGGATAGTTTACTTCCCGAATGGACCCTATCTTGAGAAGTTTGATTACCTCGTCCTTGATGAATGTGTATTTAACCTCGGACTAGGCCTTCTCTTTTGCTTTACTATATGGAACTTCGGGTCCAAGATCAATCAGTGGGTAGTGATCTCCGGTGGGATCCCTGTCATATCAAGGTGGGACCAAGAAAAGCAATCCATATTATCTATAAGGAATTTAATGAGTTCTTCCCCAAGCTCGGGGGTTAACCCCGTGCCCATGTATACCTTTCACTCGGGCAGATACTCAATAAGTATGACTTACTCCAGCTTTTCGACCATTGATTTTGTGGCGTCGAAGTCATCGAGAATTATGAAGGATCGGGGGATCCAATGTTCGTCATCCTTGTCCACCCTTTGTTCCTCCGATTGGGTCGAGGCTAATACCTGTGGTTTCTATTTGGCCTTTTGCTTTCCTTTTGACTTCGATCCCTTTGTTGATGAAAGCACCGATACCGGTATTACTTCATCGACTGCGAACATCTCTTTGGCAGCATGTTGATCCCCATACACCATTTTTACTCCATCCGGTGTTGGGAATTTCAGCACTTGGTGAAGGGTTGAGGGGACTGCCCTCATGTTATGAATCCAGGGTCTTTCGAGCAGGGCGTTGTATCTCATATCTCCCTCGATTACATGAAACTTTGTTTCTTGAATAGTACCGGCTACATTTACTGGTAAGATGATTTCACCTTCGTTGTTTCACTTGCCATTTTGAAATCATTGAGAACCCAAGTTGCGGGTACAATATCATCATGTAAGCCGAGTTTCTCCACGACCCTCGATCGAATAATATTGGCCGAGCTTCCTGGATCAACTAAAACACGTTTAACCTAAATTTTATTCATAAGAATAGAGATTACTAGTTCATCATTGTGGGGTTGTAAGATCCCTTGTGCTTCCTCGTCATTGAAAGACAAGGTCCCTTCTGAAACATAGCCTCGAATTCGCTTTTCCCTGGTGATTGACACCTTGGTGCGTTTGAACACGGGTTCCTGCAGTATATCGACCCCACCATTGATCATGTGAATCTCGTGTTGTGGTTCTTCCTGTTCGTTCTTCCTGTTTGCATCCCTGTCTCTAAAGTGAATTATAGCTCGGTCGCTCAATAATTCTCGAAAGTGACCCTCGTTGAATAGACGGGCTACCTCCTCCCTTAGCTGCCTGCAGTATTCGGTTCTATGACCACGAGTACCATCGTATTTGCATATTTCACTAGGCCATCTATTATCCTTGATTCGTACGATGGCTAACACAATACCTGATGCGTCAATGCTGAAGTTGTACTCCGATAGTCGACATGCTTCTGTAGTCTTGATATGTTCATCGAAGACACTCTTACTCATGAACCCTCGGGAGCTCTGTCCTCGATCATTACTTCGGTCATCTCGAATGGGATTGAGTACAGGGTCTTTGTTCCTACGATCTCCGTCGTATGGTTGATATCGATCTTTGTTCGATCAGGGTTCTCTGTCAATGTCCCTTTGAACTCTGTCGACGGGCCTGTTTGGATAAACGGAACCGGAAGAGGTTCCCAACTTATCTTCCTCAACCCTGATCTTCGACTGGTACTGATTGTGCACATCGGCCCAGGTCACCGCTGGATATTTAATTAAATTCTGCTTTAGCTGTCGTGATGCTACAGAACTTCGTTCGTTCAAACCTTGAGTAAAGTCTTGAACAGCCAATCATCTATGACCGGGGGTAGGTCCAAGCGTTCCATTTGGAACCGATATACCAATTCCCTTAACATTTCGTTGTCCTTTTGTTTCACTTTGAAGAGGTCCGACTTCCTAATCGCGACCTTTATTTCTCCGGCGTGAGCCTTGAAGAAGGAATCTACAAGCATGGCGAATGAATCGATGGAATTGGGTAGAAAATTGTGGTACCATATCATCGTCCCCTTCGATAAAGTTTCTCCAATTTTTTTCAACAAAACAGACTCAATCTCGTCATCCTCCAAGTCATTCCCCTTTATCACGCATGTATAAGAAGTGACATGCTCGTTAGGGTTGGTGGTCCCGATATACTTGGGAATTTCTGGCATGCGAAATTTTTTCGGGATGGGCTTGGAACCGCACTTGAGGGGAAAGGCTTCTGCACGAACTTCTTCAAATCCAAACCCTTCAGAATTGGTGCTGCCCTCGGTATTTGGTCAACTCGGGAGTTGTATGTTTCTAGCTTTTTTGTCATTAGCCTCGATCTTCTTTTCCCCTAACGCGATTCGCTTAGTGATCTCCTCGAGCATTTTCATAATTTCAGGGTCTATTCCCGATTTCTTGGCATTCGATATCTCCGGTACAGGCTTGGTACTTCTAACAGTTTCTAGGGAGGGTTCGGGTTCGACCCCACTTGGTGCACGATTCTAATTTTGTAGTTGCGCTATAGCAGCTTGTTGAGCCTGTAACATTTCAAATACAGCTGAAGGCTGACTCCACCATCTTCTCCACCCTGCGTACCTCGACCCCCTGGTCGAACTTCCCTACGTACGCTACCTTCGGGATCAACGCCCAGATTTGCATTTAGGGCAACATGTGAACTGACATCGACGGGATTTGCAATTGGCACTCCCTCGAGGTTAACCTGAGGCACTTCGATCCCTGGGCGGCTATATTGTCATTTTCCCCGTGAAACTGAGGTTGTTGTTACCATGTGTAGGTGCTGCTTGTGAGTTTGACATATTGATCCTGAAATCAAAAACACTTACGAGAACAAGCATAAAGCATTGTGTGTTATCGGAATCAGTATTACGCAATCACTATTATCCTTAGCCACACGGTGGGCGCCAAACTGTTTACCCTTAAAATTGAATAACAATTAAACTTATAATGTTGTTTTAAGGACACGTGATTTCACCTAACACCAATAGATAAATATGATGATTAATAATAGAAATTGACAGTAAAGTAAAGCAAACCAGTGTTTGAAATGCAATTCAGCCCTCGAGCTAATGTGCTCTCGAACTAACTGATATTGTAGTAATGAAGTATATAAAAATGAACTGATGAACTGATGAATAAGAGAGTTTGAGCTAAAGAGAATATTATACTGCTTTTGATATGCCAGAATAGTGCATCCTACAAATGATTAGAATTTCCCTTTATATAGTAAAGGAATTCTACATATGGTACAACTCTAATTACAAAAGAAAATTCCATGATTAGCTAGTTAATCGTTCTTGATTTGATCCATTCCCATATTTCCACCATGATCTTCGACCAGTCACGGATATCTCGCCTTTCCGTTATTACGCTGTCTCTGATCTTGCTCGATGTCTACCTTGTTTGGTCTCGATTTTTATTGGTCTCGATCTCGGTAGGTACCTCGAATCCCGAACTCGGTACCTTATTATCATGCCTCGATCTGATCTACTATGGGACTGATCATCGATCCATCCCTCTAGTCTCAGTTAATCAGTAAAATTGGGTATGTCCGATTTTAACCGTATACAAAAATAAAGCAAACCAGTGTTTGAAATGCAATTCAGCCCTCGAGCTAATGTACCATTGAACTGACTGATATTGTAGTAATGAAGTAAATAAAAATGAACTGATGAACTGATGAATAAGAGAGTTTGAGCTAAAGAGAATATTTTATTACTTTTGGTATGCTAGAATAGTGTGTCTTACAAATGATTAGAATTCCCCTTTATATAGTAGAGGAATTCTACATATGGTACAACTCTAATTACAGAAGAAAATCCCATGATTAGCTAATTAACAGTTCTTGATTTGATTTGTTCCGAGATTTTCGCCATGATCTTCGACCTGTCACGGATATCTCGCCTTTCCGTTATTACGTTATCTCCGATCTTGCTCGATATCTACCTTGTTTGGTCTCGATCTCGGTAGGTACCTCGAATCCCGTACTCGGTACCTTATTATCATGCCTCGATCTGATCTATTACGGGACCGATCTTTGATCCATCCCTCTAGTCCCGATTAATCAGTAAAATCGGGTAGGTCCGATTTTAACCATATACAATATGTACAAGAATGTCCTGCACCACAAGTGTACAGATTGTATCAACAGTCCTCTTCTTTCCTTGAAATTTTCCTTAGTTTCTTTCTTGCCAAATATAGCAAGTACAACCTGTCAAGGCTATCCTATTACCCAGTTTTGTTAAGCCGGTTTTGTATCAACATCCTATATAATGAAGCAAATTTTATTAAGCCTAATATGTCATCTTATCCTAGAAGCACAGTTTGTATCATGTGTCAAAAAAACGTGGCGTGATAAGTCAAATAATATACTCAGTATGATCATGAGTTGTATCACAAATAATGAAGAAAAGAAAATGGAACTTCACATGAAAAGTAAGAATACTTACTCGCTATTCCAATCAAGTTTATGGTTGTTATCAAGTTTAACATATCCCTAGAAGAACAAAAGGGTAGAGACATGAAATGCACCATCTAATAACCAATTATCACACATAATTAGGCTTATGTTTGTCACACCTCCTTTTTCCGACACGGGGTTGGATACGGGAGTTTTTCCAATTTAAGTGACAT
>ML369986.1:0-84421 GCA_005239525.1 Nicotiana knightiana | reverse complement strand
TACTATCTATGTTATGCTTGGGAAAGCCATATATAGATTAGAGAAGAATTGAAGAGAGCACGATCTTAACCCTTCAAGGGAGCGGATTTGTGGTTAGGATAGGAATATACCTAGTCACCGTGTTTAATTTAACATCGTGATCTTAATGCGTTCTGATAGACTAATTCCATAGGAATATAGGCATTAATCTATTGAGAATAGGTGAGGAGTGCTTCGGAAGAAGGCTATGAGAATATTTATCGATTAATTAGCAACCATGAGTGAACTATATGAAAGGAAAAGTTAATTAGAATGCAATATGAGTGGTGAACAGACCATAACCCTGGAATATTTATCTCTACTGAATACATTACAATAGTTCTTGTTACTTGATAATTAGTTATTTCATAGAATTTTAGTATAAATTAATACATCATTGATCTTATATTGGCTTGGTTAAAGAATAATTAAAGTGAATTAGCTAGTAGTTTATACAAGTCTCTGTGGGTACGATATCTGGACTTAAATCCTATATTACTTGTCGACCACGTACACTTGCGTGTGCATTGGGATTTCGACCAACAGTCTCCCTAGAGAGGGAAGCCAAGACAAATTCGATGCTTTTTTGATTGGGGTGGAGGCAGCCGCATCAGACTCAGTCATCACAAGTATTGTTCCAGTTTGTCAAAAAGATGCAGCAGTCTTATTTGATCCAGGCTCCACTTACTCATATATGTCATATTACTTTTCTTTATATTAGGATATATCTCATGATTCTTTGAGTTCTCCTGTATATGTATCCATACCTGTGGGAGATTCTATTGTTGTGGATCGTGTGTATCGGTCGTATTTAGTTGTTATTTGTGGTTTTTAGACCAGAGTTGATTTATTGTTATTTAATATGGTAGAATTTGATGTGATCTTGGGCATGGACTGGTTGTTTCCTTATCATGCTATTCTGGACTATCATTCCAAGACTATGTCATTAGCTATGCCAGGTTTACCATGGTTGGAGTGGAGGGATACATTGGATTATATTAGCGAGGTTGTGTCCTTTCTAAAGGCTCGGAGAATGGTTGAGATTGGGTGTGATGCATATTTAGCCTTTGTGAGAGATGCTAGTGTTGATACTTCTACCATTGAGTCAGTTTCGGTAGTAAGATACTTCCCAGATGTATTTCCAGCAGATCTTTTGGGCATGCCGCCTGATGGAGATATCAATTTTTGTATTGACTTTTTTCCTATCACTCAATCCATTTCTATTCCACCATATCGTATGGAACCAGCAGAGTTGAAGGAGTTAAAGGAGCAGTTGCAAGAGTTGCTTGATAAGGGTTTCATTCGGCGTAGTGTTTTACCGTGGGTTGCTCCGATTCTGTTTGTGAAGAAGAAGGATAGTTATATGCGGATGTGTATTGATTATAGACAGCTGAACAAGGTTACAGGTGCTATAGTGTTCTCAAAGATTGATTAAGGTCAGGGTATCATCAGCTGAAGATTCCAGATCTAGATATTCCGAAGACTGCTTTCAGGACTCGGTATGGTCACTACGAGTTCCTTGTGATGTCATTAGGCTGACCAATGCCTCAACAGTATTTATGACCCTCATGAATAGTGTATTCCATCCATATCTTGATTTAATCATCATTGTATTTATTAATGACATCTTGGTGTATTCCCGCAACCAGGAGCATCATGAGCAGCATCTGAAGATCATACTTCAGACCTTGAGAGGGAAGAAGTTGTATGCAAAATTCTCAAAGTGTGAATTCTGGCTTGATTCGATGGCATTTTTGGGTCATGCAGTATCAAGTAAGGGGATCGAGGTAGATCTGAAGAAGATTAAATCAGTTCAGAGTTGGCCCAGACCGTCTTAAGCTACTGAGATTCGGAATTTCCTTAGTTTGACCGGGTATTATCGCTGTTTTGTAGAGGGTTTCTCATACATTACTGCACCTATGACCAGATTAACCCGAAAGGGTACTCCTGTTAGATCGTCCGAGGAGTGTGAGGCGAGCTTTCAAAAGCTCAAGACTACTTTGACTATAGCCTCGTGTTGGTTTTGCCTACGGGCTCGAGGTTTTACACTGTGGATTATGATGCATCATGTGTTGACCTTGGAGCAGTGTTGATTAAATATGGTAGGTTGATTGCCTATGCGTCTCGGCAGCTGAAGGTACATGAGAAGAATTATCTGTTCCACAACTTGGAATTACCAGTTATTGTTCATGCATTGAAAATTTGGAGGCACTATTGTATGGTGTTCTATGTGAGGCACATCCGACCACCAGTCTCTAGGATTTGTTCAAGAAGAAGCAAAGATGGTTAGAGTTGCTTAAAGATTATGATATCATCATTTTTTGTCATCCCCGGAAGGCTAATGTAGTGGTCGATGCCTTGAATCGAAAAAAGGAGAGTATGGGTAATTTGACATCCTATCGGCAGCAGTGAGGCCACTAGCCATAGATGTTCAGGCCTTGGCCAATGGGTTTGTTAGATTGGATATTTTGGAGCCCATTTGGGTTATTTCTTGTGTGATTTCTCGATCTTCTTTATATGAGTGCATCAGAGAGCGTCAAAATGAAAATCCCTATTTGCTTGTACACGGTACAACACGGCGATTCCAAGGATGTTTCTATCAGAGATGACGGTCTATTGCGAATGCAGGGCCGGTTATGTGTGTCCAATGTATATGGGTTAAGTGAGTTGATCCTTCAGGAGGCCCACAGTTCGCGGTACTCCATTCATCCGGTTCCTTTAAGATGTATCAGGATTTGAGGCAGAACTATTGGTGGAGAAGAATGAAGAAAGATATAGTGGAGTATATGGCTCGATGCCTAAATTGTCAGCAAGTGAAGTATGATGATTAGAGTCCGGACGGTTTGCTTCAGAGAATCGAGATACTCGAGTGGAAATTTGAGTGTGTTACCATGGACTTGTTTTGTTGGGATCCCACGGACTTTGAAGAAATTTGACGTTGTATGGGTGATTGTGGATAGGTTGTCCAAGTCGGCTCATGTCATTCTGTTGGTGACTACCTATTCTTCAAAGCAGCTGGCTCAGATCTATATTTGCGAGATTGTTTGACTTCATGGCGTGCTGGTATCCACTATCTCTGACGGGGACACACAATTTACATCACACTTCAAGAGAGTTGTGCAGCGTGAGTTAGGCATAGTAGTTGAGTTGACTACAACATTTCACAACAGACGAACAGGTAGTCCGAGTGCACTATTTAGATATTAGAGGATATGTTTCTTTCCTGTGTGATGGATTTCGAGGGTTCTTGGAAGTTCTTACCGCTTCCGGAGTTTGCCTACAACAATAACTACCAAACAAGTATTCAGATGGCTCTTTATGAGGCCTTGTATGGGA
The DNA here is from genome assembly GCA_005239525.1 of Nicotiana knightiana. Lineage (NCBI taxonomy): Eukaryota > Viridiplantae > Streptophyta > Magnoliopsida > Solanales > Solanaceae > Nicotiana > Nicotiana knightiana. Next base: position 81,067 of record ML369986.1, on the reverse strand, counting down.
GATGGTGTCATTCTCCAGTTGGTTGGTTTGAGCCAGGTGAGGCTAGATTGTTGAGCACATATTAGGTTCAGGATGCCTTGGAGAAGGTCAATTTAATCTAGGATTGGCTTCGTACAGCTCAGTCTAGGCAGAAGAGTTATGTCGATCAGAGAGTTCGTGATGTTGCATTCATTGTTGGAGAGAGGGTTTTACTCTTCACCCATGAAGGATGTAATGAGGTTTGGGAATAGGGTCAAGTTGAAGCCTAGGTATATCGGTCATTTTGAGATCCTTGAGAGAGTGGGCAAGGTAGTCTACAAGCTTGAATTGCCACCCAGCCTATCGTCGATTCACATAGTGCTCCATGTTTCTATGCTTCGTAGGTATTATGATGATCCATCCATGCATTAGAATTCATCTCAGTCCCATTGGACAAGGATTTGACTTATATTGAGGAGCATGTGGCTATCTTGGACAGACATGTCCGGAAGTTGAGATCAAAAAACATTGCTTCAATGAAAGCTTAATGGAGGGGTCATCCGGTCATGGAGGCGACCTACGAGATCGAGCACGATATGTAGAGTTTTTATCCTCACCTTTTTTTCACTTCAGGTTTGTCTTTATGCACGTTCGAGGATGAACTTGTTTTAATAGGGGAGAATGTAGCAACCCGACCGGCCATTTTTGTGTAATTGCGCCCAATTTCCCCTTTTGGAGCTTCTCACACGTGTAATTTAGGTTACATGAATTGCAGGTTGATTGGTTTCATTCTAGGAAGATTTTGCGTTGATTTAGACCCTTTGGTTCTTGGCTTAGAAGCCTACATTAAAAATGTTGACCAAACTTTCACTTTTTTGAAAACGACCCCGAAATGGTATTTTGATGGCTCCAACAACTTAATATAGTGATTTGGGACTTGGGCATATGCCCAAAATCAAATTCGGAATTCCGGAGGTTGATTTGGGTTATTTTGCCGAAATCGGCAATTTGAGGTTTAGAAGTTTGACCATAGGTTGACTTTTGGCTATCGGGTTTGGAATTGGATATTGGGACTTGGAATAGGTCCATTATGCCATTTAGAACTTGTTGGTAAAATTTGGTATCGTTTGGAGTTGATTTGATAGGATTCAGATGTTTAGTTGCAATTTTAGAAGTTCTTGAACTTTACTTAAAATTCATGCATTTTGCTGTCCGATTTGTAGTTCTAGATGTTATTTTTGTGTTTTGATCACGTGAGCGAGTTCATACGATGTTTTTAGACTTGTATAGATGTTTGGTTTGGAGCCCCTAGGGTTCTTATGAGTTTCAAACGCGTCGCTGTGATGACCCAAAGGGTCATCTTATGATTTAAGACTCCATTTCGGGCTTGTTAGACTTAGAAACATTATTTTTATTCACCTCGATTTGCATGCACAGGTGCGTGAATCCAGAAAGCCTTTATGTGAAAATATATGAAATAATAATTTTTGAGAGTTAAATTTAATTTTTAGTTGACTTTGGTCAATGTTTTGAGTAAACGGACCCGAATCCATGTTTCGACGGTCCCAGGAGGTCCGTATTAAAATATGGGACTTGGGCATATGCCCGGAATAGAATTCAGAGGTCCCTAGCTCGAGAAATGAATTTTTGATGAAAATTGTTAAACTGAAATGTCACGACCCAAAATCCTAACTGAGGTCGTGATGGCGCCCAACAGCGGGGTCAGGCAAGCCGACTCTAACTTTATTAAAGGCTCATTTTTATTAGTTTAAACACTTTAAAAATACACTCAGTTTTTAATAATTAAAACGTGATTTGACGAGGATAGTTAACCATTTTTAATCAAAACGGTCATGATGAGAATGAGCCAATATACATATACATATACAAACCCGTAAATCAAAACAACAACTACGTGTGTGCCAGGAACTAGTGTCACAAGTCCTACGGGCATACTAAGAGAATATACAAAACATAATATACAATCCCACTGTCTGAAATAAATAGATGGGAAATAAGCAAAAGAAAACTCCAAGGTGCCGCCCAGAATCGTCAGGAGAAGCAGCTCACCGTGAAGTCGGGTCCAGCTGAGATCAGAATCGAGATCCGGTCTGATAACTAGATGCACCAGCCTCAGAACCTGTATAATTAAGTACAGAAGTGCAACATGAGTACATAAACAAATATGTACCCAGTGAGTATCCCGCCTAACCTCGAAGAGGTAGTGACGAGAGGTAGACGTGATACTTACTAGGGTCAACATTTCTAAATAACATGATTTAATAGGAACTAGGCAGGCATAACAGTCGTAGAAATCAAAAGGAGATATATCATCAAGTATAGTTGTATTTACCTTTGCATGTCAAATTTCACTAACACATAATGTACTAAATTCCTTTATTAACATAAACCAGTTTGTATAATTACAACAAATTCCCAGTGAATCACACAGCACATAATAGGCCGGACATGTACGACCGTAACGTCGCGATAAAATAACATGTGCACTACCGAGGGTCGAACGGCTCAAACCATAGATGCATCTATTACCCCGCTCGCGAATAGAACATGCGAGGCGGTTGACATAATAGTAGGGCTATTCCGCTCACGAATCATACATGTGGCGCGGTGCTGCATACATACATAAAATTATCAATTTTAGAGAATTATCAGAGATTTTTCTTTAAGGCAAGAACCTAAGAAATATATTATGGACCACTACTTCCTAATATTATTATGCCAAATCAAGGATAATAAGAAAATCAAGATACGTTTAGGAATACATGTAAGGCACATATAAGCATGCTCGTGAGTCCTAGAACTACCCAACATAACATAGTAGTAGCTACGCACGGACTCTCATCACTTCATGCGTGCGTAGCCCCCACAAATAAGAACATGCAATTATTTATAGTTACATATGGGAACGATTCCCCCTTACAAGGTTAGAAAGGAGACTCACCTCGTGTCGAACCTACTTCCCGGACCAAGAACGCGTCCGAAACTTTGAACTCTACACCCGAGGACTCGAAACTAGCCAAATGTTATACAAATTCATTAATTTATGCTCGAAACATGGAAATTCTCCTACTCACTCAGTAAATTTCCCATTCTTGAAGAAATTCTACAATCCAACCTGGGGCCCATTCTTGAGTTTCCACTAATTTAGGTTACTACCCCATTCTTGAGTTTCCACTAATTTAGGTAGTTAATTAAGCTAGTATTTCATGCATGAAGCTAATAGTTGAGTGGAAGTTACTTACCTTCAATGACCAGGTCATTTGCCCCTCTAAGATGGTGGAAATCTCCCCAAGGGAGAAGATGAAGATAAGGGAAATGAGTTAATTCCCGTGTATAAAAACACAATGTCTGGACAGCGTTTCCGCACCTGTGGCTTGAGGACCGCACCTGCGAAAATGGACTAGGAATCTTGGTCCCGCACCTGCGGAGTGGAGACCGCACCTGCGGCTCCGCTCCTGCAGAATTTTGTCCGCACCTGTGAGAATTGACCTGACCGCTGGGGGTTGCACCTGCGAGGCTGTCCTGCGGTCCCGCACCTGCGACTAGGAAACCGCACCTGCAGTTACACCGGAACAGGTGCACCAGCAGCTAATTCAGCTGGTTTTTGGCCTTATGTGGTGTCCGAGAGGCACCTGGGGCCACCCGAGCCCCCGTCCAAATATACCAACGAGTCCCAAATCATAATACAGACTCACTCGAGCCTTTGTAACACCCAAAACAACGCTAAATCTCCAAATCATACCTCAAAACCCCTAGAACCAAACTTAGGAACTTTAGTTTTCTAGAATTCGCTAACAACGCGCCGAAACGACCTATATACTCGGAATGAAACCAAATTTTGCAGGCAAGTCATAAATGACATAACGGAACTATTCCTGATCTCAAAATTCTGTTCGGACCTCGATGTCACAAAAACACGTCCCAAACCATAATAGGAACTTAAGGAACTCTTAATTCAATGTTGGGCGCCGAAACGCTCCCGGGTCATCAGAAACCCATTCCGAACATACGCCCAAGTCCAGAATCATCATACAAAGCTACCAAAATCGTCGAAACTCGATTCCGAGGTCGTTTACTAAAAATGTTGACCGAAGTCAAACTTGGACTTAAAGGCCAACTTTAAGGAACCAAATGCTCCTATAGCACCCTAAACACTTCCGAATCCCGGACCACCAGTCCCCGTAAGTCATAAATCATAATAAGCCATCGTGGGAGGTTTCATTTATGGGAATGGGGTTCGACGCAAAACAACCGGTCGGGTCGTGACATGAAATTTAAAGGAATTAAAGAAATTGATTAAGCTTGAACTCGTTGGTATCGGGCTCGTATTTTTGTTCCAAAGCCCAGTACAGATCTATTATAACATATATGTCATATCTGTGAAATTTGGTGAAAATCAGAGCTTATTTGACTTGATTCGGACGTCCGGTTGAGAAGATAGTGAATTTGAAATGTTCTTAAGGAATTCATGAGTTTTGATGCTAAATCCGTAGTTTTAGGTGTTATGTTAGCAATTTGATCGCACGAGCAAGTATGTAGGATGTTTTTGGACTCGTGTGCATGTTTGGTTTGGAGACCCGAGGGCTCGGGAACCATCCAGACAACGTGCGAGTTGAGTTAACCCTCAACAAGGGATGCTGGTGCACCTGATCTGGTGTGCCCGCACCTGCGAGCTTTTGGCCGCAGGTGCGAGTGACAGCCCGCAGATGCGGCCCAAGCCAGCTTCCCATGTTCCACAGGAGCGAGACCGCAAAAGCGGAACATTTTCCGTAGGTACGGCCCCAGTGGCCATTCCCTTTTCCGCAGAAGCGGAAGCCCTCCCGCACGTGCACAAGCGCAGGTGCGACCCAAGCACCGCAGGTGCGACCCAAGCACCGCAGGTGCGAGGGTCGGGCAATGAGTTCACTTTAATTAGAGCTCCAGCCATTTTTCTTCTTATTTTTCATAAGGGTAGAAGACTTAGAGCGATTTTCTCAAGACCTTTTCTTCCCAAAATCATAGGTAAGTGTTCATTAACTCTTATCTTTTGATTACCCAATGTTTTTCATCCCTTTTCAATAAAAAATAAAGAATTTTCATGGTAGAAATTGGGGGTTTGGGTAGAATTAGAGAATTTTATAAATTTGAATTTTGACCTCAAATTGGGGTCGGATTTCGAAACTAATTACATACTCGGGCTCGGGGTGAATGGGTAAACATAATTTGGTCCGAACCCCGAGTTTGGACCAAGCGGGTCCGGGGGGTCAGTTTTTAACTTTTTTTTAGAAAACTTCGAAAAACCATAATTTTTCAGTAAAGTTAGTTCTTTTGGCACTAATTAATGATACTGGATATTATGATTAGATACGAGTGAGTTGAATCCCAATTCCAGAGGAAAAGCAGTGCTTGAGCAGTGAGTGGCGTATGAATTCGAGGTAAGTGTTGTGTCTAACCTTAGTTTGAGGGAATAGGCATTGTGTGACTACTTGTTACCTGTTTTGTTTCTAAATCCAATGTATAGGTGAGGTGACGAGTACCTATACGTTGTGGTCAGGTTAGTGAAAGTAAATTCTTGTTATTTTAGTTGTTGTAAAGCCTATTACTTGTGATTATCATTGTTGTTGAAATGTTGGAATTTTGGTATCCGGTTCCACCATGATGGATAATATTATGAACACTGAGTTGAGATTTAAATAACAAATGACGCTAGAAACTATGTTGAAATACTGATTTCTTGTGAAATCCCTCTTTGTACGCTGTTAATGATTCTGTGATTGGTGAGAACGAGTGTAAAGCACGAAGGGTGATGTCGTGCATGAATGAATTATATTTTGAGGAAAGAGTGTAAGGCATGAAGGGTGATGTTGTGCATGAATGAAATAGATTGTGAGAGTAAAAGCACGAAGGGTGATGTCGTGCCTGAATGAAATACATTGAGAGTAAAAGCACGAAGGGTGATGCCGTGTATGCTTATTTATGATATGGGGAGGATGAGAGTAAAAGCACGAAGGGTGGTGCCGTGTGAGTTCCTTTTCTATTCTTGTTGCTTTAAATTATTGTTGATTACTGTTTATTGTTGTCTTGTGGTTTTTCTCACTCCTTATGTTAAATTCCCCATAGCATGATCCTTTCCCATTATTGGATATAATGTTAACTCTTTAATTGCTATTGTTGCTGCTAGTATGTTTATACATGTCCAGGTTTTATGTGGTGTCATATCCTAGCCTCATCACTACTTTGTCGAGGTTAGGCTCGGCACTTACTCAGTACATGCGGTCGGTTGTACTGATACTACACTCTGCACTTCTTGTGTAGATCCAGGTACCGGTCAAAGCTAGGTGAAAGTAGTTGATGAGTCTATACGCGCGAATACACGAGGTAGATCGGCAAGCGTCTGCAGGTTCCTAGAGTCTTCCCTTATCTATTTAGATTGCTGTTTTATTTCGTTCAAAATAGAGACATAATTCTTTCAGCCCAATTATTTTTAGTAGTTCGTGAATTGTGACACCAAACCTTGGGTATTTATATAGTATATACTTAGTTCGTGGTTCGATTTATTTATTCGGTTATTATTCATGAAGTTATTTATTGGGAATTATTAGATTCAATATTTATTTTTTTGAATTGTTATTCATGTTTAAGAAAATTGTTAAAAGAAAATGGTTAGTTAAGTTCTAACATTGGCTTTCCTGGCAAGTGTGGTGTTAGGCGCCATCACGATCCTGTGGGTTGGGAATTTGGGTCGTGAAAAGTTGGTATTCATGAACAAGCTTAATAGAGCCTGAGGGATCAGTACGGAGACGTCTGTACTTATCTCTCAGAGGCTATAAAGTTAGGAACAAACTCATTTTATTTCTACTCTGTCGTGCGATTCTTGTTATCTCAAATACTTATTGAACTCTTCTATTCTCTCGTAAACGGCGAGAACACGTGCTTCCTCTTCCGCTGACTAACAATCCGGTCCTCCAGCAGCAGCAGCAGCTCCTATTAAGGGCAGAGGCCGAGGCCACGTCAGAGGCAGGGGCAGGACTCAGCCTGTTGCTCATACTGCAACCCCAGCTACGGAGCCCCAGGTTGAGATTTATGAGGGGGCTCCAGCCCAGACCGTTCCAATTGGACCAGCTTAGGTCCTAGAGGGGTTTATTGCTACCCCAGTACTTCAGGATGCTTTTGTCCGATTAGTGGGCCTTATGGAGAGTGTAGCCCAGACTGGCACATTCCCCGTGGCAGCAGCCGTATCTCAGGTTGGAGGATGGGTCCAGACTCCTGCTACCCACACTCCTAATCAGACTACTCCTCAGATCCAGACCTAGCAGCCAACCTAGTTGGGGTAGTTCAGACAGTTGCTGCAGCCCCGATTGCTGATGGGGAAGCTATGACTTCCGATGCTTCGTGGAGACTCGAGAGGTTCATCAAGCTTTTCCATGTTCACTTCAGTGGTGCTACTTCAGAGGATCCTCAGGAATATCTAGAAAATTGTCATGAGGTTCTTCGTAATATGGGTACTTTGGAGACCAATGGGGTCGACTTAGCCGCATTTCAGATCACTGGTTCCGACAAGAAATAGTGGAGGGATTATTTGTTAACTAGACCAGTTGGGTCACCTGCTCTGACTTGGGATAAGTTTTCTCACTTCTTTTTGGAGAAATTTTTTCCTATCACTACTAGAGAAGAGAAGCGTCGTTAGTTTGAGCGTCTTCAGCAGGGCAGCATGAAAGTTACCCAGTATGAGAACTGCTTTGTGGATTTGGCTCGGCATGCTATTCTTTTGTTGCCCACAAAGAGAGAGAGAGAGAGAGAGAGAGAGAGAGAGAGAGAGTTAGGAGATTTATTAAGGGCCTTGCTCAACCCATCAGGTTGCAGATGGCCAAAGAGACGGGGACTGAGATTTCCTTTCAGGACGCGGCCAATGTGGCTAAGAGAGTTGAGTCGGTTCTATGGATGGGAGTTCAGTGGTTAGACAAGAGACCTCGCCATTCCGGTAGATTCAGTGGTGCCTCATCTAGAGGCGGGGGTACTCAGGGCAGAGGCCAATCTTCCAAGCCATTTAATTCAGCACTTCAGACGTCCCAAGGGGCCCCAGGTGGTCGTGGCTCTCATTTGCCTTATTTTGATCAGTCAGCCCCTATTGATACACCTCCTCTCTAGATCTTTTAGGGGGGTATCCAGGTCGACGGGGTCAGTTTCCCGGTCAGCAGTCTCGACAGCCGAGGTCTTGTTATACTTGTGGTGACCCGAGGCACATTGCTAGGTATTTCCTCATGCGTCAGATAATTCTCAGTACTAGAATTCTCGTGCTATAGTTCCGGCACCAGTTGCAGCACCACCTGCCCAGCCAACTAAGGGTGGGAGTCAGGTAGCCAGAGGTAGAGGCCAGAATGCTAGAGGTGGAGGCCAACCCGTTAGAGGTGGAGGTCCACATGTCAGGGGTCCTCCCGGTGACGTAGTTCAGGGTGGTGGGGCCCAGCCTTGATTATATGCATTTCTAGCCAGACCCGAGGCAGAGTCCTCTGATGCAGTTATCACAGGTACCATTTCAGTATGTAATAGAGCTGCTTCAGTTTTGTTTGATTCGGGGTCAACTTATTCTTATGTGTCATCATATTTCGCCTCGTATTTGGTTGTGCCCCGTGACTCCTTGAGTGTCCCTGTTTATGTGTCTGCGCCGGTGAGGGATGCTATTGTGGTAGATTGTGTATATCGTTCGTGCGTAGTCGTTATTGAGGGTCTTGAAACTAGTGTAGACCTTTTTTTTCTTGACATGGTCGATTTTGATGTCATATTGGGAATGGATTGGTTGTCACCTTATTATGACATCTTAGACTGTCACGCCAAGACAGTTACTTTAGCTTTGCCGGGATTACCTCGGTTAGAATGGAAAGGGACTCCTGGTCATTCTCCCAGCAAAGTGATTTCTTATGACAAGGCTTGTCGCATAGTTGAGAAGGGATATTTGGCTATTTGGCTCATGTTCGTGATTCTAGTGCTGAGTTGAGGTTTCTTCTATAGATTCGGTGCCTGTTGTTCGTGAGTTTACCGAGGTGTTTCCTGCAGACCTGTCGGGGATTCCACCCGACAAGGATATCAATTTTTTCATTGATGTGGCTCCGGGCACTCAGCCCATTTCTATTCCTCCATACTGGATGGCCCCACCAGAATTGAAAGAATAGTTGCAAGACTTGCTTTATAAGGGCTTCATTAGACCTAGTTTCTCTCCCTGGGGTGCACCGTTTTGTTCGTGAAGAAGAAGGATGGATCGATGAGGATGTGTATAAATTATCGGCAGTTGAATAAGGTTACTATCAAAAATAAGTATCCATCGCCGAGAATTGATGATTTATTTGATCAGCTTCAAGGTGCCAGTGTGTTTTCGAAAATTGATCTGAGATCGGGTTACCATCAGTTGAATATTAGGGCGTCCGATGTTCGTAAGACAACCTTTCGGACAAGGTATGGGCACTATGAATTTTTGGTGATGTCTTTTGGCTTGACTAATGCCCCAGCAGCCTTTATGGATTTGATGATTCGGGTTTTTAAGACTTATTTGCATTCCTTCGTAATTGTTTTCATTGATGATATTCTTATATACTCCCGCAGTTGGGAGGAGCATGAGCAGTACCTCCGTATAGCACTCCAGACTTTGAGGGATAATTAGTTGTATGCAAAATTTTCAAAGTTTGAATTCTGGTTAGATTCGGTAGCTTTCTTGGGTCACATCGTATCAGTAGAGGGTATTCAGGTAGATCTTAAGAAGATAGCGGCAGTCAAGAACTGTCCTAGACTCACATTAGCCATGGAAATCAGGAGCTTCTTGGGTTTGGTGGGATACTACCGTCGTTTTGTGGAGGGGTTCTCGTCTATAGAAGCCTCGATGATGAGATTCACCCAGAAGGGTGCCCCATTTAAATGGTCGGATGAGTGTGAGGCGAGCTTTCAGAAGCTCAAGACAGCCTTGACTTCAGCACCCGTGTTGGTGTTGCCATCAGGTTCAGGATCTTTTACAGTATATTGTGATGCTTCCCATGTTGGGCTTGGAGCAGTATTGATGCAGGATGGCAGGATGATTACATATGCGTCTCGGCAGTTGAAAGTTCATGATAAGAATTATCATGTTCATGACTTAGAGTTGGCCGCCATTGTTCACGCATTGAAAATATAGAGGCACTATCTTTATGGCATGACATGTGAGGTTTACACGGCTCATCGTAGCCTCCAGTAATTGTTCAACCAAAAGGATCTTAATTTGAGATAGAGGAGATGGCTAGAGTTATTGAAAGATTATGATGTCACTATATTGTATCATCTAGGAAAGGCCAATGTGGTGGTTGATGCATTGAGTAGGAAGGCAGTAAGTATGGGCAGCCTTGCATTTATTCCAATTGGTGAGAGACCGTTAGCTTCAGATACTCAGACGTTGGCTAATCAGTTCGTGAGGTTGGACATCTTGCCCAACCATTTTCTAGGTGTACAGTTGATCGGTCTTCCTTATTCGAGCGTATCAGAGATCGGCAAGATGATGATCTGCACTTGGTGGTCCTTAGGGACACCGTTCGGCACGGTGGTTCCAAGAAGACTACAGTTGGAGATGACGGTGTTTTGAGGATGCAGGGTCGTATATGTGTACCTAATGTTGATGGAATTCGTGAGTTGATCCTTGAGGAGGCTCACAGTTCTAAGTATTCTATTCACTCGGGTGCTGCCAAGATGTACCAGGACTTGCGATAGCACTATTGGTGGAGAAGGATGAAAAAGGATATTGTTGCTTATGTGGCTCGTTGTTTGAATTGCCAATAGGTGAAATATGATCATCAAAGACCTGGTGGTTTACTTCAGCAGATAGTGGGAGCGTATCACTATGGACTTCGTTGTTGGACTCTCACGGACTCAAAGGAAGTCTGACGTCGTTTGGGTTATTGTGGATAGGCTGACTAAATCAGCATATTTTATTCTAGTGGCAAGTACTTATACTTCGGAGCGGTTGGCAGAGATATATATTCGAAATATTGTTTGCCTTCACGGTGCCCGTGTCTATTATTTCTGATAGAGGTAGTTTACCTCGCACTTTTGGAGGGTAGTTCAGCGAGAGTTGGGTACACGAGTTGAGTTGAGCACAACATTCCATCCTCAGACGGACGGACAGTCTGAGAGTACAATTCAGATCTTAGAGGATATGCCCCGCATTTGTGTTATTAATTTTGGAGGTTCTTGGGATCAATTGTTTCCGTTAACGAGTTTTCCTACAACAATAGTTATTAGTGGAGCATTCAGATGGCTCCTATGAGGCATTATATGGTAGATGGTGTAGATCACCAGTTGGGTGGTTTGTGCTGGGAGAGGCTCGGTTATTGGGTACAGACTTAGTTCAGGAGGCCTTAGATAAGGTCAAGGTTATACATGATCGACTTCGTGCAGCTCATTAGGCAAAAGATTTACGCCAACCGTAAGGTTCATGATGTGGCATTCATGGGTTGGAGAGAGAGTATTACTTCGGGTATCGCCCATGAAGGGTGTCATGAGATTTGGGAAGAAGGGCAAGTTGAGCCCTAGGTATATCGGACCATTTGAGATTCTCGAGAGAGTGGGGGAGGTAGCTTATAGACGTGCATTGCCTCCAGGGTTATCCCCAGTTCATCCGATATTCCATGTGTCTATGCTCCGGAAATATCATGGTGACCCATCCCACGTGTTAGATTTTAGCTCTGTCCAATTGGACAAGGATTTGACCTGTGAGGAGGAGTCGGTAGCCATTCTAGATCGGCAAGTTCGTCAGTTGAGGTCAAAGAGTTACCCTTCAATTCGAGTGTAGTGGAGAGATCAGCCTGTTGAAGCAGCTACTTGGGAGTTCGAGTCGGACATGCAGAGTAGATATCCACACTTGTTCGCCAGTTCAGGTACTTTTCTATGTTCGTTCGAGGACGAACGTTTGTTTTAGAGGTGTAGATTGTTATGACCCAAAGGGTCATCTTATGATTTAAGACTCCATTCTAGGATCGTTAGCCTTAGAAATACTATTTTTATTCACCTCAATTTAAGTGCACAGTCCGAGCGTGAATCCGAAAAGCCATTATGTGAAAATATATGAAATAATAATTTTTGAGAGTTAAATTTGATTTTTAGTTGACTTTGGTCAATGTTTTGAGTAAACGGACCCGGACCCATGTTTCAATGGTCCCTGGAGGTCTACAGTAAAATATGGGACTTGGGCGTATGCCCGGAATCAAATTTCGAGGTCCCTAGCTCGAGAAATGAATTTTTGATGAAAATTGTTAAACAACAATTTAAAAGAATTAAAGAAATTGATTAATGCATGAACTCGTTGGTATCGGGCCCGTATTTTGGTTCCAGAACCCGGTACAGATCTATTATAACATATATGTCATGTCTGTGAAATTTGGTGAAAATCAGAGTTTATTTGACGTGATTCGGACGTCCGGTTGAGAATATAGTGGATTTGAAATATTCTTAAGGAATTCATGAGTTTTGATGCTATATCCGTAGTTTTAGGTGTTATTTTAGCGATTTGATTGTACGAACAAGTCTTTAGGATGTTTTTAGACTCGTGTGCATGTTTGGTTTGGAGCCCCGACGGCTCGGGAACCACCCGAGCGACGCGCGAGTTGAGTTAACTCTCAACAAGGGCTACTGGTGCACCTGATTTGGTGTGCCCCCACCTGCGAGCTTTTGGTCGCAGGTGCAAGTGACAGCCCGCAGATGTGGCCCAGGCCAGCTTTCCATGTTCCGTAGATGCGGATTTCCTTAGCAGAAGCGGAACATTGTCCGCAGGTGCGGCCCTAGTGGCCATTCCCTTTTCCGCAGAAGCGGAAGCCCTCCCGCACGTACGCAAGCGCAGGTAAGCACCGCAGGTGCGAGGGTCGGGCAGTTAGTTCACTTTAACTAGAACTCCAGCCATTTTTCTTCTTATTTTTTCACAAGGGTAGAAGACTTAGAGCGATTTTCTCAAGACCTTTTCTTCCCAAAATCATAGGTAAGTGTTCATTAACTCTTCTCTTTCGATTACCCAGTGTTTTTCATCACTTTTTAATCAAAAATCAAGAATTTTCATGGTAGAAATTGGGGGTTTGTGTAGAATTAGAGAATTTTGTATAAATCGAAGTTTGACCTCGAATTGGGATCAGATTTTGAAACTAATTACAGACTCGGGCTCGGGGGTGAATGGGTAAACAGAATTTGGTCCGAACCCCGAGTTTGGACCAAGTAGGCCCGGGGTCGGTTTTTAACTTTTTTTTAGAAAACTTAGGAAAATAATAATTTTTCAGTAAAGTTAGTTCCTTTAGTACTAATTAATGATTTGGACTAATTATGATTAGGATCGAGTGAGTTGAAGCCCAATTCCAAAGGAAAAGAAGTGCTTGAGCAGTGAGTGGCCTGTGAATTCGAGGTAAGTGTTGTATCTAACGTTAGCTTGAGGGAATAGGTATTGTGTGACTACTTGTTACCTGTTTTGTTGCTAAATCAATGTATAGGTGAGGTGACGAGTACCTATACGTTGTGGTCAGGTCATAACATGCTAGTGAAAGTAAATTCTTGTTATTTTTGTAGTTGTAAAGCCTATTACTTGTGATTATCGTTTTTGTTGAAATGTTAGAAGTTTGGTATCCGGTTCCACCATGATGGATAATATTGTGAACACAGAGTTGAGATTTAAATAACAAATGACGCTAAAAACTATGTTAAAATACTGATTTCTTGTGAAATCTCTCTTTGTACGTTGTTAATGATTCTGTGATTGGTGAGAACGATCTTAAAGCACAAAGGGCGATGTCGTGCATGAATAAATTATATTGTGAGGAAAGAGTGTAAGGCACGAAGGGTGATGACGTGCATGAATGAAATACATTGTGAGTGTAAAATCACAAAGGGTGATGTCGTGCCTGAATGAAATACATTGTGAGAGTAAAAGCACGAAGGGTGATGTCGTGTATGCTTATTTATGATATGGGGAGGATGAGAGTAAAAGCAAGGATGGTGTCGTGTGAGTTCCTTTTCTATTTTACTTGCTTTAAATTATTTTTGATTATTGTTTATTATTGTCTTGTGGTTTTTCTCACTCCTTATGTTAAATTCCCCATAGCATGATCCCTTCCCATTATTGGATATAATATTAACTCTTTAATTTCTATTGCTGCTGCTAGTATGTTTATACATGTACATGTTTTATGTGGTGTCCTATCCTAGCCTCGTCACTACTTCGCCGAGGTTAGGATAGGAACTTACTCAGTACATGGGGTCGGTTGTACTGATACTACACTCTTCACTTCTTGTGTAGATCAGGTACCGGTCAAAGCTAGATGACAGTAGTTGCTGAGACTGTACGCGCGGAGACACGAGGTAGATCTGCTGGAGTCCGCAGATTCCTGGAGTCTTCCTTATCTATTTAGATTGTTGTTTAATTTCGTTCAAAACAGAGACATAATTCTTTCAGCCCAATTATTTGTAGTACTCTTTAGTAGTTCGTGAATTGTGACACCAAACCCTAGGTAGTTATGTAGTATATATTTAGCTCATGGTTTGGTTTATTTATTCTTTTATTATTCATGAAGTTATTTATTGGGAAATATTATATTCAGTATTCATTTTTTTTTGAATTGTTATTCATGTTTAAGAAAATTGTTAAAAGAAAATAGTTAGTTAAGTTCTAACATTGGCTTGCCTATCAAATGTGGTGTTAGGCGCCATCACGATCCCGTGGATTGGGAATTTAGGTCGTGACAGTCGCATAATGGTTTTAGACCGAATCTGAGTTGTTGGTGTACTGATGCCTCTGGTGTCGCATTTGTAAACACCAGGGTCGCAATTGCAACCTTAGACAGGGGATCACAAGTATCGCAATTGTGATGCTTGGGTCGCAATTGCGAAGTTGACCTGGACTGGGCTAGGTTCGCATTTGTGTTAACTGTGTCGCTTTTGTGAGGGAACGCGAACCTATTTTCGCGTTTGCAAGGTTTTTGTTCAAGCTGTCAATGCCACAATTGTGATATTTTCTCCCTAATTGCGAACCTAGTGTTGTAGTTGCAACACCTGCAACTGAACAAAAGTTTAGAAATTCGAGATTTAGGTCTGATTTCTCACATTTTAGAACCCTAGACTCGGTAGGAGGCAATTTGGAGAGGGGATATTCATCTACAAACATTGGGTAAGTGATTCTAATAAACTTCCAACTATATTTCATAAATATTTCTTAGATTTAACATCAAATCTATGTGAATCAAAGTGAAAATTTGAGAAATTTTGCCTAAGTTTTTGAAAAAAGAGAATTTGAGTTTTGGAAGTCAATTTGGACTCATATTTTGAAACAAAACACATATATAGATTCATGGGTTTATGGGTAGTTGGAAGCTACCCTTGGACCCACGTTTTGACTGGGCAAGCTAGGGTTGACTTTTATTAACTTTTTGAGAAATGTGTAAAGATCATTATTTTATTTATTGTAATTGATTTCTCTTGCATTGTTTGATGTTATTAAGTCAATTTTGGTTAGATTTGAGTCATGTGGAGGCAATTTGAGAGGAAAAGCTATTTTCGTGGATTGAGTTGGCCTAGTTGAGGTAAGTGTCTTACCTAACTTTGTGTAGGGGAACTACCCCTTGGGATTTGGGATTGATTGTGCTATTTGTGTCATGTGAAAGCCGTGTACGCAAGGTGACGAGTGGGTACACGGGTTATATGTGGTGTTTGAGCCGTTTAGTTTATGTACACTCTTTTCATGCCTTTAATTGAATTGTTAAAACATGTTATACCCCTAATTGTTAATCAACTCTTACATCTACCCTTACAGGATTTATTTGACATTGTTAACACTTGTTCTACCTCTTACTTGTTACTTTGCCCTTATATGCTTAGCTGAAGTTATTGCCTTGTTACATCCTTAATTGTTGAATTACTTTTAATTGATATTGTTATTTCGTGAAATATCTTCTTGTTGAGTTATTGGTGTTGAAGTTGGTAAAGTTGTTATCACATTGGGGTGAAGTTGTTAATTGTTCAGATGTCTTTCTTGTTGAGAAAATTCACATTCATTTGGTTATTGTTGAGATTCTTGTGCACATTGTGGTTGAGCCATGGACTATTTGTTGTGGAAGCATTGATATTATTGATTTTGGCATATGGGCACTTGTGGTGCGAGTTGTGATATTGATGCACATACGACAGTATAAGGATAGGGGTTAATGTGCATACGGCGGCGTAATGTGGGATTTATGTGTGTGTTTCTAGCAAGGGAATTACTTAAAGCCACGCGGAGACATAAGGTGGACTAAAGTGCGTGTAGATATTTCAGAAAAAATGTTTTCAAACCTATGTAAAGGTAAGGCTCATGCGGCAGTATAAGGAAAGATTGTGATTGAAATCGTGAAATGTGAATACGAGGCGGTACATTGGGTGTGATTCTTGTTGTGCATTTCATATTGAAATGAGTTATTGGTTGAACAGTTTTTGTTGCTTTTATTCTTCTTTGTCTTATCAGTTTTGTCTGCATTTGACTATTTGTGATTCTCATAAGTTGCTTCCTTCTTGTTATCTTTAAGCTTACAATTCTTTCATTGGTTTATGTTATTAAAATTGCTTTGTTATCATTCATTTCTCCGCTTTACATTACTTCTTCTTATTATATTTTTTTTTGTTATCATGTCCTAGTAGGTGTCTTGACCTATCCTCGTCACTACTTTACCTAGGTTAGGCTTGATACTTACTGAGTATTGTAGTGATTTACTCATGCTATGTTTCTGCACTTCTTTTTGTGTAGATCCAGGTACGTCTGCCCATGCTAGACGTTAGTGATTGACTTGATAGCTACTTTCCGGAGACTTAAAGGTATACATGCTCGGCGTCAGCAGTCCTCGAAGTCATATTCCATTATTTTTATCATTATTTTTATTTCCTTAGTCACACAGTATTGTTTAACCGTTTTTAGAATATTTTGTAGAGCTTATGACTCAGTTCCATCAGTTTTAGGAATTATGTTGTTGAAGTTCTATTTTGGAAGTTAATATGAGTTTGTTTGTTTTACTTTAGTATCTCAGTTGGTTATTTTTGTTATGTTATTATCAAATGTTCGGTTTACCTAGTCTTAGAGACTAGGTGCCATCACGACATACGTAGGTGGAAAATTAGGTCATGACAAGTTTAATGGATGATGGGGTTTGGAGATTTTCTTTGCTTGTTTTGGGTAGAAAGTATGCCTCTAAAATGTGATTTTTATCTCAAAATGTATTCTTATGTTACAACTTAGAAAATATGATTACAGGGTGTAGCATAATTACAATCTGCTTTAATATAGAAACCATGCCTATAGGACATAATATAATGTCAACATGCTACAACCTAGAAATCATGCATGTAGGAAATAATATAATATCAACATATTATAACTTAGAAGTGATGCTTGTAGCTTAATAAACAATTAATTCATCATATTATAGATCCTTCCTATAGGATTGTAGTTTCAAGTATTTGTCTGATTATATCATCGTAAAGCGGTCTACTAATTTTGTTAAGTGATGTGGTCACCTAGAGAGCATGTTTATATGAACTCTAAGCCTAATCGAGTATGTGTCGTTCATTGATCACTCAACGCTCGTCTACTGATCCCGGACTGTGATTTGATCACTTAAACATCCTGCTTATAGGATCAATAAGAGAATATGTATTCGCATGCCTAATTTAAAGAAGTGCTTTAATTATTGTTCGCACTTACATATAATTTAATTGTTGTCCAATTTCAATAAATCAATCTGGAGGTGAACATGAGCCTTTGTTTGTATTACATGCTATGTGCGTGAAGTCCTTATATGCTTTTCTTATGTGCCGCTTAACTAATCAAGATTAGAAACTTAGCTTTTATTTTGAGTCTAGAACCTCGTCTTAGATTGTGTCCAATGAATCTTGGACTATAGAAAAGGGACTAGTAGTCTAATTAAGACGTGATTTAGAATTGATTAGTGCGCTTTAGGTAAACAATTTAAAAATTATAATGAAGGTAACATAGATGATACACAAATTGCCTGAATAGCCATTGCACTTTAGCTACAAAAGTCTTAGAATGCTTTGCACGTGAATTAATTTATTAGTGTAAAAATTTAGGACCCCCTTCTTAATATTTAAGTTGCGCTTAAATTGCTTTATAATTTCACTTAGCATTATTATGAGATATTTACATATTTAGTTGCCTTTCGTTATAAATAATTGTCTATTATTTTGAACTTTATTTCATGTTGTGTACTCAAATTTTCTCTACTAACTACTTTATAAAGAAAGTTGATGTCTTTTTTATTACATCTCGTTCTACATTACATTCACATTTTGTCATGACTCAAACCAAAGGGTCACGACGGGCACCCGATGCTTTACTCAACCGAGTACCAACGTAACATATCTTTCTTATCGTACTATCATTGGTAACTGGGCCAACATGGCCAAAACTCTTAATGTATAATTATAAGTGGGAAAGTACTGTATCAATGAACTATCTTTCATAAAACATGAATACATATGTGTAACGACCCGGCCGGTCGTTCCGTCAGATTTACCTCGTTTTCCCCATTTCTGCATTTGTCATATATTGCTAGCTTGTTCTTTTGTTGTGTTGGGTCAGTTGGTTTGGGTCCAGAGTGGTCATGGTGAGAATTGAGGCTTCTAGTCTCCTAAAGTAGCCTAAAAGTTGAGAAAGTCAACTGAGAGTTGACTTATTGGTGAACGACCTTGGAATGTGGAATTTATGGCTTGGATAGCTTCGTTAGGTGATTTGGGACTTAGGATTGTGTTCGGAATGAAGTTTTGATGGCCGGCGTAGAATTAGGCTTGAATTGGCAAAAGTTAGTTTTTGGCGATTCCCGGTCGGCAGTGGAAAATAGGCTATCAGGGTCGGAATGGGATTCTGGAAGTTGGAGCAGGTTCCTAATGTCATTTTGGATATGTCTGCAAAATTTCAGGTCAATCGGAGGGGTTTTGGTTGGTTTCGGTGTAGTTGGCGAAATTTGGAAGTTTCAAAGTTCATAGGCTTGAATTTGATATAATTTTGGTGTTTTCGTGTTGTTTTTGGTGTTTCGAAGGCTCAAATAAGTTGGAATAATGATATGGGTTGTGTTGGTATGTTTGGTTGGGGTCCGGAAGGGCTCTAGATTAATTTCGGATAATTGGCGGAGTTTTAAACTTGGAAAATTGCAGCAAATGGCGGCTGGTGTAAGATTCTGGTGTTGGCCGCACCTGCGGAAGGGTAGCCGCAGGTGCGATGCCACAAGTGCGAAAGGTCATGCGCATGTGCGGAAGGAGGCTAGGAAAGGGGAAATCCGCAGGTGCGAAGAGATGGCCGCACCTGCGAAGCTGCAGGTGCAGAGGAGTGGTCGCAAGTGCGAGAATTGGCCCGTTTGTGGGATTGTGCAGGTGCACAACTGGGACCGCAGGTGCGGGTCTGCAGGTGCGATTAAGTGTCCGCAGGTGCGAAATTTCTGGGCAGAGCAGTATAAAAAGGGGCCTCTATGAAATTTTATTCATTCCACCATTTATGCATGCGGTTGGAGCTATTTTAAAGGCAAACTGAAGAGGAAATTCGTGGTTCTTCAGTGGAGGTAAGTTCCCGGGCTATTAAAGTCATTTCTATGCTATGTTTTTCGGATTAGGCTTGTAAATTGAGGGATTAAAGTAGGTAAAGGATGGGAAGAATGGGTAGAGGATTGGAAAATTCTTTTGGCAATTTGGGTAGGCAATTGTGGTGCGATTGTGATATTTTTGGTATGTGTATAATCGTGGGACGACGAGGTTTCTAGTGATGTAAAATTTATCGAATTCCGAGACGTGGGCCCGGGGCTCGAATTTGGCCGAATTTCGAGATTCTTGTATAATTTGATAGTTTTCGATTGGGTTCGGTTCCTTTAGCATATATTAATGATGTTAAACTGGTTTTTGCTATATTCGGAGCAATCGGGAGCCAATTTGAGGGGCAAGAGCATAGCGGACTAGTGTTGTGGCCCGGTAGAGGTAAGTAATGGTTATAAATCTTGTCCTGAGGGTATGAAACCTCGGACTACATATTTCTCACTGATTTTAGAATGGCGCACATGTCGGATGACGAATATGTGGCGCGCACTGATTTTGGATTGGACTAGGTCCTCTCCGCAGGCGACTAATGAGTTGCATATTTTACTCAAAACCTTAGGTTATATTATGTTCTAAAGATTGTTGAAATATTTGGGCTATAAGCCATGTTTGGGGCCTCGTGCCGATCTGTTTAGACCCCTTGGGGGATTTTTACGTCTGTTTTCCTCACTATTTACTGATGATTTCACTCAGCCACATTGTGCTTACTGTTTTCGAAACTCAACCCGATTTACACTACTTTGACATTTAAAAATGATGTTTTGGGTCGAGTACCCTGTTTTACTGATTTTCCCGAGGGGCTTTTTGAGTGGTTCTGCTGAGTGAGGCCGAGGGCTTGATTGTGAGGATATGATACGCCACGAGGTGGCTTGATATTAGCGTTTGGGTTGAAGGAGCCCCTCCGGAGTCTGCACACACCCCCAGTGAGCGCACCGAGTGCCGACTGACGAGTGATTGGGAGGCATGAGTGACTGTGAGGTGCTGAGTCACTGTGAGGTGCTGAGTGACTGATTATGAGTGACTGTGAGGCATGCCCGAGGGGCTGATTATGATACATGTTTTGCCCAAGGGGCTACCTATGATTTTTACTACTTTCACTCTGGACTTATGAAATATGTTTTGCCCGAGGGGCCTCTATATGATTCATTTCATTTTCATACTAAATCTTTCGGTTTGAAGTTGTTAAAAATATGCATTCTTCAAAGGACTTTTCTGAAGTGGGTTTTAAGGCATGATGACTTCATATATCTATGTTTATACTGTTGGAAAGAAAGGTTGTGCATATTGTGAATTGATGACATTGATTTCTATGTGATTTCTTGCCACTTAGACTTGATTTATTTTCATTACTACTGAGTTGGCGTACTCACATTACTCCCTGCACCCCTGTGTGCAGATTGAGGTGCAGATACCGAGCATTAGCTATCTTTTCCGTGCGAAGCCGAATTGCGCGATATATAGGTAGTTGTTCAGCGTCCGCAACATCTCTGTCTTCCCATCTTGTTGTATCTAGCTATTTATTCGGAGGTTTATGTATTATAATAGTATACCTTTGGCTTATTTTTCTTAGATGCTCATGACATATTGGCTCCGGATTTTGGGGTTGGTGGCACTGTTATCTAGCCTAATGTATTTAGTAAACTGTGTATATTTTATGAAATTCTTGTAATTTGATTGGGATTTTGAAAGAAATTGTGAACATGTGATTATTTGCTAGCCTAGTTCCATGATAGGCGCCATCACGGTCGGTTTAGGATTTGGGGTCGTGACAATATGGGATGTCAAGGCCTCTAACATACTGCAAAAATGAACCTCTCTCTACAAAGCTTCTAAGAGTATTTGACATCAAATGGGATAGGGTACCGGCCTACCCATAAGTCTTTAGCAAAATTCTGACACGATGACTCATAGACTCGGCTGCACTCCGATGAGGTGGAGTCTTACCGATCCTTCACTAAATGCTAACCTCATCGACTATGAGGGCTCGTCAAACTGATTGTCTATACCTATAGGCATGAACGCAGCATCCCTAACAAAAGGACGTCAGAACGAATAATGTACCGAGTATGTAAGGCACATAAATAAGTATATAAAAGACATTGAAGAAACATGGAGTAAATGACTCAACCTGTAAGTCTAGATAACTCTATAAATCATGAAATACTTATAGCGTCATGCATATGAGTATGAATGTCATGTCGTGCATAGGTACATTTGTTCATAACATCATCAACCCTCTGAGGGCGTCCCATCATATCATCTCGACCACTATGGGAAAAATCATCAACGTATATCAACCGATTAAGTGGTGGTGCGTATATAACGCCGTAACCTTTTCCCACATCCCATATAAATATAATATACATATATACGCGCATATAACGTCATATTAGTTGCATATTTCACCCAAAACCTTATGTTAAATTATGTTCTAAATATTGTTGAAATATTTGGGCTATAAGCCGTGTGTGAGGCCTCGTGCCGATCTGTTTAGACCCCTTGGGGGCTTTTTACTGTTGTTTTCCTCACTATTTATTGATGATTTCATTCAACTACATTGTGCTTACTGTTTTCGAAACTCAACCTGATTTACACTACTTTAAGATTTAAAAATGATGTTTTGGGTCGAGTACCATATTTTACTGATTTGCCCGAGGGGCTTTTTGAGTGGTTCTGCTGAGTGAGGCCGAGGGCTTGATTGTGAGAATATGATACGCCACGAGGTAGCTTGATATTAGCACTTGGGTTGAAGGAGCCCCTTCGGAGTCTGCACACACCCCCAGTGAGCGCACCGAGTGCCGACTGACGAGTGATTGAGAGGCATGAGTGACTGTGAGGTGAGGAGTGACTGATTATGAGTGGATATGAGGCATGCCCGAGGGGCTGATTATTATATATGTTTTGCCCAAGGGGATACCTATGATTTTTACTACTTTCACTCTGGACTTGTGAAATATGTTTTTCCCGAGGGGCCTCTATATGATTCATTTCATTTTCATACTAAATCTTTCGGTTTGAACTTGTTAAAAATATGCATTCTTCAAAGGACTTTTCTGAAGTGGGTTTTAAGGCATTTACTTCATATATCTATGTTTATACTGTTGGAAAGAAAGGTTGTGCATATTGTGAATTGATGACATTGATTTCTATGTGATTTCTTGCCACTTAGACTTGATTTATTTTCATTACTACTGAGTTGGCGTACTCACATTACTCCTTGCACCCCTGTGTGCAGATTCAGGTGCAAATACCGAGCATTAGCTATCTTTTCCTTGCGGAGCCGGATTGCGCGATATATAGGTAGTTGTTCAGCGTCCGCAGCATCTCTGTCTTCCCATCTTGTTGTATCTAGCTATTTATTCGGAGGTTTTTGTATTATAATAGTATACCTTTGGCTTATTTTTCTTAGATGCTCATGACATGTTGGTTCCGGGTTTTGGGGTTGGTGGCACTATTATTTGGCCTAATGTATTTAGTAAACTCTGTATATTTTATGAAATTCTTGTAATTTGATTGGGATTTTGAAAGAAATTTTGAACATGTGATTATTGGCTAGCCTAGTTCCACGATAGGCGCCATCACGACCGGTTTAGGATTTGGGGTCGTGACAGTTTGGTATCAGAGCCTAGGTTACATAGGACTCAAAGGTCATGGGCAGGTTTAGTAGAGTCTTGCGGATCGGTGTGGAGACGTTTGTACTTATCTTCGAGAGGCTGCCGAACTTTTAGGAAACATTTCTATCTTTCTTGAACTCTTTCCTGCTAATCTATTGATTCTTGAAATATGAAATTACGTTGTTCCATTCTCTCACAGATGGTGAGGACACGCAATACCGATCAGAGTGACCAGTCACCGGCTAGACCACCGAGAGGTCGAGGCCGTGGTAGAGGTAGGGGCCAGCCAGCGCAGCAGCCGAGGCAGTACCACAGGATCCCCCTATCGATCAGGATCAGGTTCACGCCGATGGTGTTCTAGCGGGACAGGCTCAGGCACCGGTAGTGCCTATGGTTATTCCGGGTCTTCAGGAGACCCTGTCTCATATATTGACAGCGTGCGCCAGTTTCGCTCAGGCTGTCTCCATGTCTTCTACTGCCACCACAGCTCAGGTCGAGGGAGGCAATCAGACTCCAGCTACCCGGGCACCTGAGCAGGCTGCACGGGGTAATCAGGCATCGGGAGCAGCCCCAGCTCCGCCAATTGCTCCGGTCTAGGATTATGTGGTCCCTACTATGCCTGAGGACGAGCAGTGAAGGTTGGAGAGGTTCAATAGACTTCAGCCTCTGACTTTCAGCGGTACAGAGGGCGAGGATGCCCAGGGGTTTCTAGATAAGTACCAGAGAATACTACGTTTTACGGGTATTTTGGAGACCAGTGGGGTCTCATTTGTTACATTTCAGTTTGCGGGTGCTGCCTTTACTTGGTGGGAGTCATTCGAGATATGTTGGCCGGTTGGTTTAGCACCTCTCACCTGGCAGCAGTTCTCTACGATCTTTTTGGAGAAGTATGTTCCTCAGTCCCACAGAGAGGAGCAGCGCATGCAGTTTGAGCAGCTGCATTAGGGAGAGTTATCAGTTACTCAGTACGAGATGAGGTTTTCCGAGTTGGCTAGGCATGCTTCTGAGATTGTCCCTACTGATAGGGAAAGGGTGAGGAGGTTTGTAGATGGTCTTTCTTATCAGCTCCGACTATTTATGACTCGGGAGAGAGTATTGGGTGCTTCATTCGAGCAGGTTGTTGACATAGCTCGAGATATTGAGTCTGTTCACCGCCAGGAGCGGTAGGAGAGGGAGGCCAAGATGCCTCATGGTTCGGGAAGTTCTAGCGGTGCTCCATTCAGGGGGCAGTTTCAGCAGAGTAGGAGCTGTTCATTCAGGCCTCCTCAGTCAGGCCGCCCAACATATAGTGGTGTATCTTCGGGGCATGGGCCCCGTGGTTCTCAGTCAGGCCGTACTTCATTTGGTGTCCTCCCAGCTCAAAGTGCAGCTCGAGCACCCCTAGTTCAGAGTTCTTCTATGCATGAGTCTTCCAGTAGGCGTTCGGGTGCTAGGGGTTTCTATCAGTCCCCGCCTCCAGCTCCAGGAAGTTGCTACGAGTGTGGAGTCAGTGTCCCCGCCATTCCGGTGGATCTTCTCAGCAGAAGGGCCAGCCCTCGACTTCAGCTCCAATTACTTCATCACCCACCTAGGAAGCCAGGGGTGGTAGTCAGTCGGCCAGAGGCCGCCCTAGAGGGGGAGGTCGAGTAGGGGGAGGTCAGGCTCATATGTATGCATTTCCATCCAGGCCAGATACCGTGATCGCATGTATTGTCTCAGTCTGTTGCCGAGATGCCTTGGCTTTATTTGACCCTAGTTCTACATATTCCTATGTTTCTTCATATTTTGCCCGTTTCTAGATGTGCCCTGTGAGTCTCTAGTCACCTTTGTTCATGTGTCGACTCTGGTGGGCGATACTGTTGTTGTGGACCGTGTGTATCGGTTGTGCATGATGTCTATTGGGGGTCTAGAGACCCGAGTGGACCTACTGTTACTCAGCATAGTCGATTTTGATGTGATATTAGGCATGGATTGGTTATCTCTGTGTTGTGCTGTTCTTAATTGTCACGCTAAGACCGTGACCTTAGCTATGCTAGGGTGTCTAAGGGTTGAGTGGAGAGGTTCTTCTGAGTATATGCCTAGCAGGGTGATTTCCTACCTAAAGGCTCGGCGCATGGTTGAGAAAGGGTGTTTATCTTATTTGGCCTTTGCGAGGGATGTCAGTGGTGAGACTCCCGGTATTGATTCAGATCCTGTGGTCCGTGAATTTACGGATGTGTTTCCTGTAGACCTGCCAGGCATGCCACCTGACATGGATATTGATTTTGGTATTGACTTGGTGTCAGGCACCCAGCCTATTTCTATTCCACCTTATCGTATGGCACCAGCGGAGCTAAAGAAATTGAAGGAGTAGCTTCAGGAACTCCTGGATAAGGGGTTCATTCGGCCTAGTGTGTCACCTTGGGGTGCACCGGTGTTGTTCATGAAGAAAAAGGATGGGTCTATGCGTATGTGTATTGATTATTGGCAGCTGAACATGGTTACGGTGAAGAACCAGTATCCCTTGCCCCGCATTGATGATTTATTTGACCAGCTTCAGGAGCCAGAGTGTTTTCCAAGATTGACTTAAGATCTGGGTATCATCAGTTGAAGATTCAGGATTTTGACATTCCAAAGACTGCTTTCAGGACCAAATAAGGTCATTATGAGTTCTTAGTTATGTCATTTGGGTTGACCAATGCCCCAGTTTCGTTCATGCAATTGATGAACAGCGTGTTTCAGCTTTACCTTGATTCTTTCGTCATTGTGTTCATTGATGACATCCTGGTTTATTCTCGTAGCCAGGAAGAGCATGCTCAGCATTTGAGAGTTGTGTTACAGAGGTTAAGAGAGGAGAAGCTTTATGCAAAATTCTCCAAGTGTGAGTTTTGGCTTGGTTTGGTAGCTTTCTTAGGGCACGTGGTGTCTAGTGAGGGTATTCAAGTTGATCCAAAGAAGATAGAGGCGGTGCAGAGTTAGCCCAAACCGTCCTCAACTACAGAGATTAGGAGTTTCCTTGCTTTGGCGGGATATTACCGTCACTTTGTGGAGGGATTCTCTTCTATTGCTTCGCCTTTGACCAGAATGACCCATAAGGGTGCTCCATTCAGATGGTCTGATGAGTGTGAGTAGAGCTTTCAGAAGCTCAAGTCAGCATTGACCACAGCTTCGGTACTAGTTTTTCCTACTGGTTTGGGTTCTTACACAGTCTATTGTGATGCTTCTAGAGTTGGTTTGGGAGCGGTATTAATGCAGGACGGTAGGGTGATTGCCTACGCGTCTAGACAGTTGAAGGTGCACGAGAAGAATTATCCAGTACACGATCTTGAGTTAGCTGCCATTGTTCATGCCTTGAATGTTTGGCGGCATTATTTGTATGGAGTGCAGTGTGAGATTTTCACTTATCATCGTAGTTTGTAGTATCTGCTGAGACAGAAGGACTTGAATTTGCGTCATAGGAGGTGGTTGGATCTTCTCAAGGATTATGACCTCGTTATCTTATATCATCCGGGGAAGGCCAATGTAGTGGCCGATGCCCTGAGTCGCAGAGCAGAGAGTTTGGGGAGTCTAGCCTACCTTCCAGTAGAAGAGCGACCATTAGCCCTTGATGTTCAGGCCTTAGCGGGTCGGTTGGTGAGATTGGATCTATCAGAGCCCCCGCCGGTGTTGGCTTGCGTAGCCTCCAGGTCTTCTCTTTACGATCAGATTAGAGCATGCCAGTATGATTATCCACATTTGTTTGTTCTTCAGGACAGGGTCCATCGCGGTGATGCTAGGGATGTGGTTATTGGTGATGATGGGGTCATAAGAATGCAGGGCCGGATTTGCATACCCAATGTAGATGGGCTTCGAGATTTGATTCCAGCTGAGGCCCATAGTTCACGGTATTCCATCCATCCTGGTGCCGCAAAGATGTATCAGGAATTGAGGCAGCATTATTGTTGGAGGCGGATGAAGAAAGATATTGTTGGGTTTGTGTCTCGGTGTCTCAACTGTCAGCAGGTCAAGAATGAGCACCAGAGACCAGGTGGATTTCATCAGAGATTTGATATTCCGGAGTGGAAGTGGGAGTGGATCACCATGGACTGTGTAGTTGGGATCCCACGGACTTCGAGGAGGTTTGATGCTATATGGGTTATTGTGGATCGGCTGACCAAGTCCGCGCACTTCATTCCTGTTGGTAGTACTTATTCTTCGGAGAAGTTAGCTGAGATTTATATCAGGGAGATTGTCCGATTGCATGGAGTTCCAGTTTCTATCATTTCAAACAGAGGTACTTAGTTCACATCTCAGTTTTGGAGAGCCGTGTAGAGAGAGTT
The DNA here is from genome assembly GCA_005239525.1 of Nicotiana knightiana. Lineage (NCBI taxonomy): Eukaryota > Viridiplantae > Streptophyta > Magnoliopsida > Solanales > Solanaceae > Nicotiana > Nicotiana knightiana. The sequence continues at coordinate 53,607 of ML369986.1, read as the reverse complement.
GGGTACTCAGGTTGAGTTGAGCACAGCGTTTCATCCTCAGACCGACGGGCAGTCGGAGCGTACCATTCAGATTTTGGAGAATATGTTGTGTGCTTGTGTGATTGACTTTGGTGGTTCATGGGACCAGTTTCTACCACTAGCGGAGTTTGCATATAATAATAGCTATCAGTCGAGTATCCAGATGGCTCCGTATGAGGCTTTATATGGTAGGAGATGCAGATCTCCGGTTGGTTGGTTTGAGCCAGGCGAGGCTAGGCTATTGGGCACAGACTTGGTTCAGGATGCGTTGGGCAAGGCAAAGTTGATTCAGAAGTGGCTTCGCACGGCGCAGTCTAGGCAGAAGAGTTATGCGGACCGGAAGGTCGGAGATGTGTCTTTCATGGTTGGGGATAAGGTGTTGCTGAAGGTGTCACCCATGAAGGGTGTTATGAGATTCGGGAAGAGGGGGAAGCTGAGTCCCAGGTTCATTGGGCCATTTGAGGTGCTTCAGAGGGTTGGGGAGGTGGCTTATAGGTTTGCTATGCCTCCCAGTCTATCGAGTATTCATCAGGTATTCCATGTTTCGATGCTCCGAAAGTATGTCGATGACCCGTCTCATGTTTTAGACTTCAGCACGGTTCATCTCGAGGGTGATATGTCATATGAGGTAGAGCTAGTGGCTATTTTGGGTCGACAGGTCATAAAGTTGAGGTCTAAGGATATAGTTTCAGTGAAGGTTCAATGGAGAGGGCAGCCGGTGAAGGATGCCACCTGGGAGACCGAGTGGGAGATGCGGGACATATATCCTCACTTATTCGAGACTCCAGGTATGTTTCTAGACCCGTTCGAGGACGAACGTTTGGGTCTGGAGTGGTCATGGTGAGAATAAAGGCATTTAGTCTCCTAAAGTAGCCTAAAAGTTGACAAAGTCAACTGAGAGTTGACTTATTAGTGAACGACCTTGGAATGCAGAATTTATGGTTCGGATAGCTTCGTTAGGTGATTTGGGACTTAGGAGTGTGTTCGGAATGAAGTTTCGATGTCCGGTGTAGAATTAGGCTTGAATTGGCGAAAGTTAGTTTTTGGCGATTTCAGATCAGCAGTGGAAAATAGGCTATAGGGGTCATAATGGGATTCCGGAAGTTGGAACATGTTCCTAATGTCATTTTGGACATGTCTGCAAAATTTCAGGTCAATCGGAGGTGTTTTTGTTGGTTTCGGCGTAGTTGGAAAAATTTGGAAGTTTCAAAGTTCATAGGCTTGAATTTGATGTAATTTTGGTGTTTCGTGTTGTTTTTGGTGGTTCGAAGGCTCGACTAAGTTGGAATAATGCTATGGGGTGTGTTGGTATGTTTGGCTGGGGCCCCGAGGGGCTCGGGATTGATTTCGGATGATTGGCAGAGTTTTAAACTTGGAAAATTGCAGCAAATGGCTGCTGGTGTAAGTTTCTAGTGTTGGTCGCACCTACAGAAGGGTAGCCGTAGGTGCGATGCCGCAGATGCGAAAGGTAATGCGCAGGTGCGGAAGGAGGCTAGGGAAGGGGAAATCCGCAGGTGCGAAGAGATGGCCGCACCTGCGAAGCCGCAGATGCGAGCTTGGCCCGTTAGTGGGATTGCGCAGGTGCGCACCTGGGATCGCAGGTGCGATTAAGTGTCCGCATGTGCGAAATTTCTGGGCAGAATAGTATAAAAAGGGGCCTCCGTGAAATTTTATTCATTCCACCATTTTTGCATGCGGTTGGAGCTCTTTTGAAGGCAAATTGAAGAGGAAATTCGTGGTTCTTCAGTGGAGGTAAGTTCCCGGGTTATTAAAGTCGTTTCTATGCTATTTTGTTCGGATTAGGCTTGTAAATTGAAGGATTAAAGTAGGTAAAGGATGGGAAGAATGGGTAGAGGATTGGAAAATTGTTTTGTCAACTTGGGTAGGCAATTGTGGTCCGATTGTGATATTTTTGGTATGTGTATAATCGTGGGACGACGAGGTTTCTAGTGATGTAAAATTTATCGAATTCCGAGACGTGGGCCCGGGGCTCGGGTTTTGCCGAATTTCGAGATTCTTGTATAATTTGATAGTTTTTGATTGGGTTCTGTTCCTTTAGCATATATTAATGATGTTAAACTGGTTTTGGCTAGATTCGGAGTAATCGGGAGCCAATTTGCAGGGGCAAGAGCATAGCGGACTAGTGTTGTGGCCCGGTAGAGGTAAGTAATGGTTATAAATCTTGTCCTGAGGGTATGAAACCCATGACTACATATTTCTCACTAATTTTAGAATTGTGCACATGTCGGATGACGAGTATGTGGCACGCACTGATTTTTGGATTGGACTAGGTCCTCTCTGCAGGCGACTAATGAGTTGCATATTTTACTCAAAACCTTATGTTAAATTATGTTCTAAAGATTGTTGAAATATTTTGGCTATAAGCCGTGTTTGGGGCCTCGTGCCGATCTGTTTAGACCCCTTGGGGGCTTTTTACTTCTGTTTTCCTCACTATTTACTGATGATTTCACTCACCCACATTGTGCTTACTGTTTTCGAAACTCAACCTGATTTACACTACTTTGAGATTTAAAAATGATGTTTTGGGTCGAGTACCCTGTTTTACTGATTTTCCCGAGGGGCTTTTTGAGTGGTTCTGTTGAGTGAGGCTGAGAGCCTGATTGTGAGGATATGATACGCCACGAGGTGGCTTGATATTAGCGCTTGGGTTGAAGGAGCCCCTCCGGAGTCTGCAGACACCCCCAGTGAGCGCACCGAGTGCCGAGTGACGAGTGATTGGGAGGCATGAGTGACTGTGAGGTGCTGAGTGACTATTTATGAGTTACCGTGAGGCATGCCCGAGGGGTTGATTATGATACATATTTTGACCAAGGGCCTACCTATGATTTTTACTACTTTCACTCTGGACTTATGAAATATGTTTCACCCGAGGGGCCTCTATATGATTCATTTCATTTTCATACCTAATCTTTCGGTTTGAAGTTGTTAAAAATATGCATTCTTCAAAGGACTTTTCTGAAGTGGGTTTTAAGGCACGATGACTTCATATATCTATGTTTATACTGTTGGAAAGAAAGGTTGTGCATATGGTGAATTGATGACATTGATTTCTATGTGATTTCTTGCCACTTAGACTTGATTTATTTTCATTACTACTGAGTTGGCGTACTCACATTACTCCCTGTACCCCTGTGTGCAGATTCAGGTACAGATACCGAGCATTAGCTATCTTTTCCGTGCGGAGCCGGATTGCGCGATATAGAGGTAGTTGTTCAGCATTCATAGCATCTCTGTCTTCCCATCTTGTTGAATCTAGCTATTTATTCGGAGGTTTTTGTATTAGAATAGTATACCTTTGGCTTATTTTTCTTAGATGCTCATGACATGTTGGCTCCGGGTTTTGGGGTTGGTGGAACTGTTATTTGGCCTAATGTATTTACTAAACTTTTTATATTTTATGAAATTCTTGAAATTTGATTGGGATATTGAAAGAAATTGTGAACATGTGATTATTGGCTAGCCTAGTTCCATGATAGGCGCCATCACGACCGGTTTAGGATTTGGGGTCGTGACAATATGGGATGTCAAGGCCTCTAACATACTGCAAAAATGAACCTCTGTCTACAAAGCCTCTAAGAGTATTTTACATCAAATGGGATAGGGTACCGGCCTACCCATAAGTCTTTAGCAAAATTCTGGCACGATGACTCATAGACTCAGCTGCACTCCGAATGAGGTGGAGTCTTACCGATCCTTCACTGAATGCTAACCTCATCGACTATGAGGGCTCGTCAAAATGATTGTCTATACCTGCAAGCATGAATGCAGCATCCCCAACAAAAGGACTTCAGAACGAATAATGTACCGAGTATGTAAGGCACATAAATAAGTATATAAAAGACATTGAAGAAATATGGAGTAAATGACTCAACCTGTAAGTCTAGATAACTCTGTAAATCATGAAATACTTATAGCGTCATGCATATGTGTATGAATGTCATGTCATGCATTGGTACATGTGTTCATAACATCATCAACCCTCTGAGGGCGTCCCATCATATCATCTCGACCACTGTGGGAAAAATCATCAACGTATACCAACTTATCAAGTGGTGGTGCGTATATAACGCCGTAACCTTTTCCCACATCACATATACATATAATATACATATACACGCGCATATAACGTCATATGGTCATGGGTCAATGTACATGTATAAATGAATGCAGTGCATGAGAAGTACGTCAATAAAATCTTTCGGAATGTCATAAGACCATTATACCTTTGATTAACATCGTGAAGTAAACTTTATCAACTTACGTATTTTCTGAGACCCATGAACAAATGATAGAAAAATAGGACACATGGAGAATCTGTAAGGCCCCGAAAATTTTTGCTAAGTAATTTAAGATTTTGTGGTGCCAGGTAGGCTAATTATAATATTTTATGTGCTATCAATATGATGGACATCAATTTGGTATGGTAATAAGTTGTATAATTCATATAATAAGTAATGTGGGGTCCAAGGAGAGGCTAAGTCTAAGTCAAGTTGGAATGTTATATAATAGGCTAAATTTCCAAATGAGTTCGCACAAGTCCACACTTTGGACGAGCATATCTATATATATATATAGGGTTTTATGTGATGAGAAACCTATCAAATGAAATATCTTCGAGTCTAGTTTCTAACGCTTCAAACCGTTTGTCATTTGGTGTAACGACCCGGCCGGTCATTTTGAGAGTTTAGCCCCATTTCCCCCGTTTCTGCTTCATTATATGTGGTTTAGCTTCATTGTGTTGTGTTAGATTGGTTGGCTCGGGTTCGGAGCAATTTTTGGAGAGAAATGAGACACTTAGTCTCTTAACTTGGTTCAATAGTGTAAAAGTCCACCGGAAGTTCACTTATTGGTAAAAACCTCGGAATGTGGATTTTATGGTTCGGATAGCTTCGTTAGGTAATTTGGGACTTAAGAGTGTGTTCGGAATGAAGTCTTGATGACCGGTGTAGAATTAGGCTTGAATTGGCGAAAGCTAATTTTTGGCGATTTCCGGTCGGCAGTGGAAAATAGGCTATCAGGGACGGAATGGAATTCCAAAAGTTGGAGCAGGTTCGTAATGTCATTTTGGATATGTGTGGAAAATTTCAGGTCAATCGGATGTGTTTTGGTTGGTTTCGGCATCATTGGCGAAATTTAGAAGTTTTAAAGTTCATAGGCTTGAATTTGATGTAATTTTTGTGTTTTCGTGTTGTTTTTGGTGTTTCGAAGGCTCGACTAAGTTTGAATGATGTTATAGGGTGTGTTGGTATGATTGGTTGAGGTCCCGGGGGCCTCGGGTGTATATTGGATGCTCAAACGGGCACTTTTTGGCCTTAAGGAGTCTGTTGTTTTCTGGTGTTTTAGCAGCAGTGATTTCTTCACTGTGATCGCGTAGAGTAAAAGGTGGGGCAGGCATTTTTTTCTATGCGATCGCGTGGAATGGATTGCGATTGCATAGGTTGGTCAGGTGAAGCAGTGCGATCGCATGGTCTTTGGTGCGATCACATAGAGGTTTTGAGGCGCGTGTGTGGGATGGAGATTTGTTCTATGCGATCGCGTAGGGTGGTCTGGGTTGTGCATCGCGATCGCATGGGTTGAGTAGCGATCACACTGAAGGGATTATAAGTGTTGGGCAGAATGTTTTAAATAGCCCATTGTTGCAAAATTTTGTCCATTTCCTCCATTGACAAGCGGGTTTAGAGCTATTTGAGAGGGTTTGAAGAAGAAATCAAAGGGGCTCACTTGGAGGTAAGGTTTTCAACTTCATAACTCATTTCTATGTCATTTTCTAAGTAATTAAACCGGAAAATTGTTGAATTTAAACCAAAAATTTGGTGAAGTTAAGTGCGTGAAATTGGAATTTTCTTTTGAGGATTTGAGTGGGCAATTGTGGTCCTATTTTGGTGTTCTTGGAATGTATAGAATCGTGGGAGGACGAGGATTCTAATGATTTAAATTTTATCAAATTCCAAGACGTGGGATCGGGGCTCGGGTTCGGCTGAATTTCAATAATTGTGTCTAAATTGATAGTTTTCGATTGGTTTTGTTCCTTTAGCGTATATTGATGATGTTAATATGTTTTTGGTTAGAAACTCAGCCTTATTTACACTATTTTGAGATATAAAAATGATGTTTTGGGTCGAGTACCTCGTTTTACTGATACGCCCGAGGGGCTTTTGAGAGGTTCTGAGTGAGTGAGGTCGAGGGCCTGATTGTGAGGATATGATACGCCACGAGGTGGCTTGATATTAGCGCTTGGGCTGAAGGAGCCCCTCCGGAGTCTACACACCCCCAGTGAGCGCCAGGTACCTACTGAATGCGAGTGCCGAGTGCCGAGTGACAAGTGATTGGGAGGCATGAGTGACTGTGAGGTATGCCCGAGGGGTTGATTATGAGTGACTGTGAGGTATGCCCGAGGGGATGATTATGAGTGACTGTGAGGCATGCCCGAGGGGCAGGTTCTGATACATTTTTTTGCCCGAGGGGCCTTTTTATGACTTTTATCATTTTACACTAAACTTCTTGAAAGCTATGTTGAAACTATTGGCAATTATATTTCCAAAATGATTTTTACTGAAATCGGCTTTTAAGCGTGATGATTTAACGTATACATTGTTGGAAAGAAAGGTTGTGCTTATTGTGAATTGATGAATTGATTTTTATGTGTTTCTTGCTTCTCAGACCTGATTTATTTTCATTACTACTGAGTTGGCGTACTCACATTACTCTCTGCACCTTGTGTGCAGATCCAGGTGCTAGGTCAGGGTGAGCTGTGTATCAGTTCCGGAGATTTCTCAGAGGTTTGCGAGGTAGTTGCACGCGTCCGCAGTCCTACTTTCTCCTACTTACTATTATAGAATTTATTTTCTTTGAGATGTATATTTTATGTAGATGCTCATGACCAGTGACTCCGGGATCTCGGGGGTTGTATTTAATAATCAGTATAGCTTTAACTGTTTTTAAAATGTTTAAAAGAAACCTTTATAGGTATCAGTTTAGTAAAGATGCAAATGGAAGCTTATTACGATTTGAGTGTAGTTTTGGTTGGCCTAGTTCCACGATAGGCGCCATCACGACTGGCTTAAATTTGGGGTCGTGAAATTTGGACACTCCTACAGAAAATTATAATCAAATTACCAAAGGTTGGCATAATGCAATTCTACGACCATTATGCGATCGCAGAAGTGGTTATGCAACCACAAAATGGTCGCAAACCTGTCCAGTGAAGCCCAGTTCTGGGCACCAATTTTGCGATCCATTCTGCGACCCACATTCCTGTTATGCGGTCCATTATGCGACCGCATACCCAATTTCGGAGGCTTCTTTTTCCTATTTTCATAACCCGACCCCATTTTGATAAATAGGCTTCGGGGGCTTCATTTGGGGCTATTTTCTAGTTAATCTAGAGAGAGTTGAGAGCATTTTAGAGAGGGAATGAGGAACCTAACATCCTAATCATCCAATCTTGCACAAATTCTCAAGAATCAAGGAAGCTAATCTCTAGCTCACTATCCTTCCGGGTAAGTCCTACTTCTAAGATTTCATATAAGAGATTATGAGTTCAAAAATATATTGTGGGGTTAGAAATAAGACATGCATGTGACACTAAGCTATAGTATGTGGTATTAATGAACTATTTTGGGTTGTTCTTGTTGGCTTGAGGGAAGAAGGAATTTCCATGGTAGAACCTTGTAGTCTATTTCACATGTTAGGTGTTGATGAAATTCCTAAGAGAGTTACACCATGGGAAATCTTTCTAATTATTAATCGATTTTCGCTACCTTCCTATAGATTATTATTGCTAGAGGTGTTGGTGTGTTGCAGTAACATAAGGAAATCTCAAACAAGGTATGTTGGCTAAAATTTCTCTCTCGTAATTAAACTCCATAATATTTCCGTAAGTTTAAGTATGACCGGCTCAAAATCCCTAATTTCTACGTTCCGGGTTATCCCATATAAACTCATAAACTTGATCATTTCGAACGAACCTTATATTGAACGATATATGTTTAAAGTATGGGTTGCTTATTAAAATGGTACGGCTTTGAGTTGTGGTTTAAATGAAAACTGGTATACCAATTATGTCACGACCCAAAATCCAACACAGGTCGTGATGGCGCCCAACACCGGAGTCAGGCAAGCCAACAGTTGTTTACTAGTGAGATTATCCATAATTAACATACCAACCCCACGTATTCCCCTAGTTTTAAGCTTAGATCATTTAAATAAAATCAGAAACATTAACCAACTTAAGTAAATACAGCCACAATGATCGTGATCGAATATATATGCAGTCCCAAAATAAAGAGTCTACTATGTGTGTGCCAGGAACTAGTGTCACAAGTCAACAGGCGAACTAGTAGAATATACAAAAGATGATACAAACTGTACTGCTGTCTAAGAGGAGTAGACAGAAATAAACAAAAGATAACTCTATAGCACTGCTGAGGATCGCCAAAGGAGGCAGCTCATCGTGGAGTCAGGTCCAAAATATATGTCAAGCTCCGGTCGGATAACCAGAAACACCAGCCTCAGAACATGTACAATTAAGTACAGAACTGCACCATGAGTATATAAATATATATGTATCCAGTGAGTATCCCGCCTAACCTCGAAGAGGTAGTGACGAGAGGTCGACATGACACTCACTAAGGTCCAACAGTAATAATACAAAATAGGATATAATGAAATGCAGTAGACATGTGAGACAGTAGACAACAGATACCTATCAAATATAGAAATCCAGGAAACTACTGAAAATAAGCAATAATGTACACTTTCCTTTTTCCCCCAAATATCTGTCAAGTCAATATCAATGGAAACAGTACCAAATAGCCAAGCGCACACAAGGATAAGACAACCAACCGGAGTCATAAGGAAATATCTAGACACTGAATAGACGTAAAGCTTCCCCCGCTCGCGAATCATACCTGTGACTCGGGTGCTGACATATTTATATACAATTTCCATAAAGCTTCCCTCGATCGCAAATCATACCTGCAATTCAAGTGCTGACACACTTATATACAATTACCATAAAGCTTCCCTCGATCACACATCATACCTGCAATTCGAGTGCTGACACACTTATACCGATTTATCATAAAGCTTCCCTCGATCGCGAATCATACCTGCGATTCGAGTGCTGACTCTCATACGTACATATATATACCGAAATATCAATAACTTAGTAGGGGCTATACCTGTAACAGGGATTAATCAACTGGGAGTTCAAGTGTAACTTTCCACATTTCCATATCAATTCAAAAGCAATAGGCAGCTCAAAGAAAACCGAAAAATACATATAAGGCATATAGAGACATGCTTGTGAGCCCTAAAACTACCCGACATAGCATGATAGTCGCTACGTACGGACTCTCGTCACTTAGTACGCACGTAGCCTCCGAAAAAATTACACACAGCACATATAACACCTATGGGGACAATTCCCTCTTAAAGGTTAGAAAGGAGACACACCTCGTGTCGAATCTACCCCGCGGACCAAGGATACGCCCGAACTCCAAACTCTACACCCGAGGACTCGCAACTAGCCAAATATGGTACAATGACATCAATGCATGTTCAAAGTAGGGAAATTATCCTATTTATTCAATAATTCAACATTCTTGAAGAATTCTCAAAATCCAACCCCGGGCCCGCACGCTCGAATTCCGAAAACTCACGGAGGAATCGCTCACCCGAAGCCTAAGGATCGTTAATATATGATTTCTACTTGAATTTATAGAAATAAATGGGTAATTCGCCAATTTCTCAAGAACCCTAAGTTATNGTGGAGGACAATGAATGAATGGGGTGAAATCCCGAGTTTCAAAGAATATATACTGCCTGGCCTACAGGGATTCCGCACCTGCGGCTCGGGGACCGCACCTGCGGTCTCGCGCCTGTGAACTGGGGCTCGCACCTGCGGAACTGGATGGGAAAGGCTGGGTTCGCACCTGCGTAGGGATGGCCGCACCAGCGGTTCCGCTCCTGCGGACTTTTGTCTGCACCTGCAAGAAAGGGTGACCTCACCTGGGGTCGCACCTGCAATGCTTGGGATCGCAGGAGCGGTCCCGCACCTGCGACTGGGCAACCGCACCTGCGGTCACACCAGATCAGGTGCACTAGCAGCTATTTTAGCTGGTTTTTAGCCCCATTGGGTACCCGAAAGGCCCCTGGGCCCACCCGAGCCCTCGTCCAAATATACCAACAAGTCCCAAATCATAATATGGGCTCGTTCGAGCCTTCGGAACACCCAAAACAATGTTAAAACTCAAAATCACACCTCAAAACCCCAAGAACCAAACTTAGGAACTTTAAGTTTTCTAGACTTCGCTAACAACGCGCCGGACCGACCTATACTACTCGGAATGACACCAAATTTTGTAGTCAAGTCATAAATGACAAAACGGAACTATTCCCTATCTCAAAATTCCGTTCGGACCTCGATAACACAAAAACACGTCCAAAACCACAATAGGAACTTAAGGAACTTCTTATTTCAATATTGGGCGCTGAAACGCTCCTGGGTCATCAGAAACCCTTCCGAGCATACGCCCAGGTCCAAAATCATCACACGAAGCTACCGGAACCAAAGAAACTCGATTCTGAGGTTGTTTTCCCAAAGTGTTGGTCGAAGTCAAACTTGGCCTTAAAGGCCAATCTTAAGGAACCATTTGTTCCTATAGCACTCTAAACACCTCTGAATCCCGGACCACCAGTCCCCGCAAGTCATAAGTAATAAAAAGCCGCTATGGGAAGTTTCATTTAGGGGAACAGGGTACGATAACACAAAATGACTGGTCGGGTCGTTACAAACTAGGTGAGAAAAACTCGATATGCTTGATACTCCTAGCTGTTCGTATACGTACTAAATGTTTTGATTGAGTGTGTCTAGTGGTTGATAAACTATAAAGATGTTTGAAAATGAATTAAATGAACTGGGAAAATAGAGTGTGGATAACGATTATAATTGTGCCTAGTGTTGCCTATGAAATGAGGAAGTATATGAAACAGATTACGAAATCAGCCTTGACTCAACTGTCTTAAAATGACTTCTAAAAGTAAAATTCTCTTAAAAGCTCTATTGAGGTATGTATGGCTAAACTCCCTTCTTCTTAGAATCGAACCCCTGGTGTCTGAGTATTTGGTGTAAGTTCCTAACTTGATCATGCTAGAATTGGTTGCCTTAATATATTGTGTTGAAAGATTCATGTTCAATAATTGTTCTAAATGTCTATCATGTCATCATGTTATTTGAGAATGTGTTTGTAATGAGGTTTTTTGTTGAAAAATGTTTAGGATTCATGTTAAGAATCGAATGATTGTTGCTATGCCAAATTGTATAAAAAGTGTAACGACCCGACCGGTCGTTTTGTGTTCTAGGACCCCGTGCCCCTAAATGAGACTTCACGTAGTTGCTTTTACAGATTTATGACTTGCGGGGATGGGTGGTTCGAGGTTTGGAGGAGTTGGAGTGGTATAGGAACACTTAGTTCCTTAAGGTTGGCCTTAAAGGCCGAGTTTGACTTCGGTCAACATTTTTGGTAAACGACCTCGGAATCGAGATTCGAAGGTTCCGGTAGGTTTGTATGATGATTCGTATGATGATTTCGGACTTGGGCATGTGTTCAGAATTTTGGATGACCCGGGAGCGTTTCGGCACAAAATAGTAAAATAAGAATTTCCTTAAGTTTAAATTGACGTTTGGAACATGTTTAGTGTTATCGAGGTCCAAATGGAATTCCGAGATCGGGAATAGTTATGTTATGTCATTTATGACTTTCTCGCAAAATTTGGTGTCATTCTAAGTAGTATAGGTACGTTTCGGCGTGTTGAAAGTGAATTCAAGAACTTAAAATTCTTAAGTTTAATCCAATAGGTTTTTGAGTATGATTTTTAGAATTAGCGTTGTTTCGGACATTCCAAAGGCTCGAGCGAGTCTGTATTATGATTTAGGACTTGTTGGTATATTGGGATGGGGTCTCGGGTGGGCCCGGATGCTATTCGGGCATCGCGCGGATAAGCCGCAAATGCGAGAACGCTTCTGCAGTCCCAGCCTCGCAGGTGCGACTCCGGGTGATGTTGCCCAGTTCTGCAGGTGCGGATCATTTTCTGCAGAAGCGGAGCCGCAGGTGTAGTCTCTGCTCCGCATATACGACCACTGACCCCCCCCCCCTCCGTCTTTTCCGCAAATGCGAGATTCTTCTCGTAGATGCGAGACCGCAGGTGTGGTCCTCGAGCCGTAGGTGCGAAAAACCTGTAGGCAGTGAGGTCGTCTTAAATGCGAGACTTAGCCATTTTTGAACCACTTTTCATCGTTTTGGACGATTTGGAGAGCTGGTGAAGGAAGGATTCAACCTACAAATTGTAAGGTAAGTAATTCCTACCATGAAGTGAGTTTAATACTTGAATTCTTGGGTAGATTAACACCTTAAATTAGTAAAAATAATGGGTTTAGAGCAAAACCTATGGTTTTGATAAAAATAAGAATTTACCAAGAAATTTGTTACGAAATTATACAAAAACCATATAATATTGATCCTTAGGCTATGGGTAAGTATTTCCTCCGAAAATTTCCGGCATCCGAGCATGTGGGCTCGGGGGTGTATTTTAGGATTTTCCAATTTGGGTTGAAATGACCATTTAAGTAGAGGAATTATGGACTTTTGAGCATAGATTGACTTGTTAATGTGATGTTTGGCTAGCTTCGAGTTCTTGGGCGATGAATTTGGAGTTTCGGGCGCGTTCTTGACCCGGAAAGTGTGCTTGACACGAGGTAAGTCTCCTTTATAACCTTGTAAGAGGGAATCGTCCCCATAAGTGAATATAAACAATTGCATGTCTTTATTTGTGGGGGCTACACACGCACGAAGTGACGAGAGTTCATGCGTAGCTACTATTATGTTATGTCGGGGAGTTTAGGATTCACAAGCATGTTGTATTGTCGTATCTATAATCTTAAATGTTAATTTAAGTTGCCTAATATCCTTGAATTATTAAGTGAACATCTAGGGGGTTACATTCTGAAATTTATATTATTGAATCCTTCTCTGTAAGTATATTCTCTACTGAATTCCTGATTTCCTATTGATTATGTGTATGTATAAGGGTACCTGCGTCGCATGTATGATTCGCGAGCGGGATAGCCCTACTATTATGTCAATCATGTCGCATGTTTGATTCGTGAGCGGTGTAATAGATGCATCTATGGTTCGAGCCGTTCGACCCTTCGGCAATGCATATTTATTTTCGCGTTGTGTCAGTCGTACGTTCACGGCATGTTATGTGTTTGTTAGATGTTGGGTGTTCTATGATTATGTATCTATTAAATACCATGAAAAAGGAAAACTATGTAATTTGTATTATGGAGAACTTGACACGTAGAGGTATTTGTCTAAAATCTAAACCAAGTAAGTGTTGGAAATATTTTGGTAAATTAAAAGAAACTCACCAGTAGATTGATGTTGGCTTGCCTAACTACGGTGTTGGGCGCAATCGCGACCTGGGTTAGGATTCGGGTCGTGACAACATGGTATCAGAGCTCTAGGTTAACGTAGGTCTCACAAGTTACGGGCAAACCCAATAGAGTCTTGCGGATCGGTACGGAGACGTCTGTATTTATCTTTGGGAGGCTATAGGGTGTTAGGAAACCTCTCTTTATTCATCTTCTATCATGCAGTTGATGGTATACTAAATCTCACTCTTTTATTCTCTCACATATGGTGAGGATGCGCGCAGCCGATGTTCCGGGCCCGAGGTAGGGACCGCTACCCTCGTCATCCGAGGTCGTGGCAGAGTTCGGGGGAGGGAACCGGCTTGAGGTAGGGGACGAGGGCATCCCAGAGCTATTCCAGTTGCACCACCAGTAGATCCAACAAAGGATCCCATTACTGAGGAGTAGGGCGAGGTGCCCCCAGCAGACCCTACCTCGATGGACTTTATGACAGTGCCAGGATTCCAGGAGGTCATGGGTCGTATGATGTGGTTCATGGACACCATGACTCAAGCTGGTTTATTTCCAGCAGATCCGGCCACATCTCATGCGGGAGGGGGGACACAGACCCCTACTGCCCAGGCTGTAGGACATGCAGAAGCAGTCTATCAGACCCCGGGTACACTGCCCGTGGGCGGGGTTCAGCCAGTAGCAGCAACAGCACCTGAGTCCAGACCAGCTGCGGACGGTGATCCGCAGAAGTTATTAGGCAGATGGACCCGAATGCACCCTCCTATCTTCGGAGGTGAGCATCATGAGGATGCCCAGGACTTTATTGATAGGTGCAGGGACATACTGCACAACATGAGGATATTGGAGTCCCTTGGAGTTGACTTCACTATTTTTCAGCTAGAGGGCAGGGCCCACAGATGGTGGCAGTCCTACATTCTTGGCAGATCAGCAAATTCTCCTCCCCTCACTTGGAGCAGTTCACTCAGTTATTCCTGGACATATATAGTCCACCCTCTGAGAGGGAAGAGTTGTGGCATTAGTTTGAGCAGCTGGAGCAGGGTCAGATATCAGTGATCGACTACGAGGCTAGGTTTTCTGAGTTGTCTTGTCATGCACTCATGATACTTCCTACTGATGCAGATAGAGTGCGGAGATTTGTAGTCGGGTTACACTCAGGTATTAGGGCATACATGGCCCGAGAGGTGGATATGGGGACTCCTTATCAGCTTGTGGTAAATATTGCTCGCAGGATTGAGGATTATCGATCGAGGGGTAGAGAGCAGGGGCAACAGAATAAGAGAGCTAGATTTTCTGGGGATTTCAGAGGTGCTCCAGCCAGGGGCAGAGGTCAGTTTGGTAGGGGCTAGCCTAGTATGCCCTCATATTCAGCACCACCACCACCTCCTCAAGGTGCTCCCACGAGGCCTTATTTCAGAGCTATGATGGAGAGTTCTTATCGCCCACCAGCCATTCAGGGTTCTCTGGCGGGTATTCTGGTCATCAGGGGTCTTCCAGCCCTTATTTTAGTGTTATGCCAGAGAGTTCATACCGTCCTCCAGGGTCCTTCAGGGCAGCAGGCCATGGTGTCTAGAGGTTGTTATGAGTGTGGGGATCCAGGTCATATTAAGAGGACTTGTCCCAGGCTTCGGGGCAAGGAAATGCATTAGAGTTTCCAGCTTATGAGTTCAGCACCGGCGGTCCGGCCACCCAAAGGTGGAGGACAGGTTGGTAAAGGTCATTCTATAGGTGGAGGCCAGGCAGGGGGAGCCCAGCTAGCTCCTGTCCATTCAGGAGGAGGTCATTCTTCTGCACTCCAGCCAGATTCTATGTTATTCCGGCCAGATCAGATGCAGTGGCCTCAGATGTCGTGATCACAGGTATTATTTCAGTATGCGGTAGAGATGCATCGGTATTATTTGATCTAGGGTCCACTTATTCTTATGTATCGGCCTTGTTTTCTCATTTCTTGGATATTCCTCGTGAGTTTTTGGGTACTCCTGTTTAGGTGTCCACTCCTGTGGGCGATTCTGTAGTTGTGGACCGGATATATCGGTCCTGTGTGGTTACATTCTGTGGGTTCAAGACCAGAACGGACCTCCTGTTGCTTGATATGATTGATTTTGAGGTCATCCTGGGCATGGATTGTCTATCTCCCTATCATGCCATTCTAGATTGCCATGCCAAGACTGTTACTCTAGCCATGCTCGAGTTGTCGAGATTGGGGTGGAGAGGTTCCTCAATTAGTGCGGCTAGTCGGGTTATTTCCTTCCTGAAGGCTCAATGTATGGTCGAGAAGGGTTGTTTGGCTTATCTTGCTTATGTGGGGGACACCACCGCCGAGTCCCCGACAATTGATTCAGTGTCGGTAGTTTGAGAGTTTGCTGATGTATTCCCTTCAGACCTTCCAGGCATGCCACTGGATCGTGACATTGATTTCTGCATTGACTTAGCTCCAGTCACCTAGCCTATATCTATTCCCCCATACCGTATGGATCCGAAGGAATTGAAAGAACAGATTGAGGAGTTATTGGCTAAGGGGTTATCAGATCGAGTGTATCGCCATGGGGTGCTCCAGTGTTATTTGTGAAGAAGAAAGATGGGACTATGATGATGTGTATTAACTACCGCCAGTTGAACAAGGTCACCATCAAGAACAAGTACCCGTTGCCGCGTATCGATGATTTGCTTGACTAGTTGCAGGGTGCTCGGGTGCTTTCTAAGATTGACCTGAGATCGGGGTACCATCAGTTGAAGATTCGGGACTCGGATGTTCCGAAGACTGCCTTTCATACGAGATATGGTCATTATAAGTTCCTAGTAATGTCCTTTGGCCTGACTAATGCTCCAGCAGCATTTATGGATTTGATGAACAGGGTGTTCAGGCCTTATATTGATTCTTTTGTCATCGTCTTCATTGATGACATTTTGATTTACTCACATAGCTTAGGAGAGCACGAGCAGCATTTGAGAGTTGTGCTCCAGACCTTGCGAGAACAAAAGTTGTACGCTAAGTTCTCCAAGTGTGAGTTTTGGTTGGATTCTGTGGAATTCTTGGGACATGTGGTATCCGGAGAGGGTATCAAGGTGGATCCTAAGAAGATTGAGGCAGTTCAGAGTTGGCCAGGCCCTACTTCAGCTACAGAGATCAGGAGCTTCTTGGGTCTGGCAGGTTATTATCGCCGATTTATGGAGGGTTTTTCATCCATTGTAGCCCCTCTGACTAGATTGGCCCAGAAGAATGCCCCATTTTTATGGTCCGTACGAGTGTGAGGCGAGCTTTCAGAAGCTCAAGACAGCATTGACCTCAACACCAGTTCTATTGTTGCCTTCCGATTCAGGGATGTGTACAGTTTATTGCGACGCTTCACGCGTTGGTTTGGGATGTGTGTTGATGTAGAAGGGGTGAGTTATTGCATATGCTTCACGTCAACTGAAGGTTCATGAGAAAAATTACCCTGTGCACGACTCGGAGTTGGCGGCGATTGTTCATGCTCTTAATATTTGGAGACACTACTTGTATGGGGTGCCTTGTGAGGTTTATACGGACCACCGCATCTTGCAGCACCTGTTCAAGCAGAGGGATCTAAATTTGAGGCAGCGTAGGTGAGTTGAGTTGCTGAAGGATTATGATATCACCATTCTTTATCATCCGGGCAAGGCGAACGTGGTTGTAGATGCCTTAAGCAGGAAGGCGGAGATTATGGGTAGTTTGGATTTCATTTCAGTAGAGGAGAGACCTCTAGCTTTGGACATTCAGTCCTTGGCTAATCGTCTGGTGAGGTTGGACCTTTCAGAGCCCAGCCGAGTTCTCGCACGTGAGGTGGCCCAGTCTTCATTATTGGGGGAGATCAAGACTCGGCAGTATGATGATCCGCATTTGGTGGCTCTCCAGGAGACAGTGGTACAGGGTGGTTCCAAGGAGGTTTCTATTAGAGAGGATGGTGTTCTGAGACTTCAGGGTCGCTTATGTGTCCCCAATGCTGATGGCCTGAGGAAGAGGATTCTAGAGGAGGCTCATAATTTACGGTATTCTATTCATCCTGGTGCTACGAAGATGTATCGTGACTTGAGGCAGCATTTCTGGTGGAGGCGGATGAAGAAAGACATAGTGGAGTATGTGGCTAGCTGTTTAAAATGCCAGCAGGTTAAGTATGAGCACCAGAGGCCAGGAGGCCTACTTCAGCAGATGCCTATACTTGAGTGGAAATAGGAGCCCATCACTATGGACTTCGTAGTTAGATTACCTCAGACTTTGTGGAAGGTTGATGCAGTTTGGGTTATTGTGGATAGTTTGACCAAGTCGGCACATTTCATTCCAGTAGCTACTACTTATACTTCAAATAGGTTGGCCTAAATCTACATTCGGGAGGTAGTTCGGTTGCACAGTGTGCCTGTGTCCATTATATCAGATCGAGGTCCTCAGTTCACATTGCACTTCTGGAGAGTGGTACAGAGTGATTTAGGCACCCGGGTAGAGCTCAATACAGTATTCCACCCTCAGACCGACGGGCAGTCGGAGTAGACAGTTCAGATATTGGAGGACATGCTCAGGGCATGTGTGATTGACTTTGGAGGGCAGTGGGACCAGTTCTTGCCTTTGGCCGAGTTTGCTTATAATAGAAATTATCAGTACAGCATCGATATGGCTCCATTTGAGGCCTTGTATGGTCGGCGATGTCGTTCGCCCATCAGGTGGTTTGAGCCTGGCGAGGCTAAGATATATGGCACCGATCTGGTGAATGATGCTTTGGAGAAGGTGAAGTTTAGAGACTTCGCACAGCACAGTATGGACAGAAGAGTTACGCGGATCAGAAGGCGCGTGATGTATCATTTATGGAGGGAAAGAAGGTTCTGTTGAAGGTCTCACCGATGAAGGTTATTATAAGGTTTGGGAAGAAGGGCAAGTTCAGCCCAAGGTTTATAGGCCCATTTGCGGTGTTGAGACGAGTTGGGGAGGTTGCTTACGAGCTTGCTTTACCTTCCAGTTTATCAGGGGTTCATCCGGTCTTTCATGTGTCCATGCTCCGGAGATACCACACCGACATCTCTCACGTGGTTGATTTCAGCACCATTCAGCTAGATGAGAGGTTTGGTTACGAGGAGGAGCTAGTTGCTATCATTGACAGGCAGGATCGCCAGTTGAGGTCTCAGAGGGTTTCCACCATAAAGGTCTAATGGAGGGGCCAACCAGTCGAGGAGGCGACTTGGGAGTCCGAGGAGGACATGCGGAGTAGATATCCACACTTATTCAGCACTCCAGGTATGATTCTAGACCCGTTCTAGGATGAATGTTTGTTTAAGAGATGGAGAATGTAACGACCCGACCGATTGTTTAGTGTTCTAGGACCCCATTCCCCTAAATGAGACTTCCCGTAGTTGCTTTTACTGATTTATGACTTATAGGGACGGGTGGTTCGAGGTTTGGAGGAGTTTGGAGTGGTATAGGAACACTTAGTTCCTTAAGGTTGGCCTTAAAGGCTAAGTTTGACTTCGGTCAACATTTTTTAGTAAACGACCTCGGAATCGAGATTCGAAGGTTTCGGTAGGTTCGTATGATGATTTCGTACTTGGGCGTGTGTTTGGAATGGGTTTTGGATTACCCGAGAGCGTTTCGGCGCCAAATAGTGAAATAAGAATTTCATTAAGTTCAAATTGAGGTTTGGAACGTGTTTTGTGTTATTGAGGTCCAAATGGAATTCCGAGACAGGGAATAATTCTGTTATGTCATTTATGACTTGCTCGCAAAATTTGGTGTCATTCTGAGTAGTATAGGTACGTTTCGGCGTGTTGAAAGTGAATTCAAGAACTTAAAGTTCTTAAGTTTGATCCAATAGGTTTTGGGGTATGATTTTTAGATTTAGCATTGTTTCGGACGTTCCGAAGGCTCTAGCGAGTTCGTATTATGATTTAGGACTTGTTGGTATATTTGGATGGGGTCTCGGGTGGGCCCAGATGCCATTCGGCCATCGCGCGAGGCAAAAACCAGCCTTAAAAGACTGCTGGTGCACCAGATCTTGTGCGATCACACCTGCGGAGGTATAGCCGCAGGTGCGAGACCGCTTCTGCGGTCCCAGCCTCACAAGCGCGACTCCAGGGGATGTTGCCCAGTTCTGCAGGTGCGGATCATTTTTCGCAAAAGCAGAGCCGCAGGTGCGGTCTCCGCTCCGCAGATGCGACCACTGACCCCCTCCCTCTTTTCCGCAGATGCGAGATTCTTCTCGCATATGCGAGACTGCAGGTGCGGTCCTCGAGCCGCAGGTGCAAAAAACTTGTAGGTAGTGAGGTCTTCTTAAATGCGACACTTAGCCATTTTTGAACCACTTTTCATCGTTTTGGACGATTTGGAGAGCTGGTGAAGGAGGGATTCAACCTAGAAATTGTAAGGTAAGTAATTCCTACCATGAAGTGAGTTTAATACTTGAATTCTTTGGTAGATTAACACCTTAAATTAGTATAAATCATGGGTTTAGAGTGAAACCTAGGGTTTTAATAAAAACAAGAATTTACCAAGAAATTTGTTACAAAATCATACAAAAATCATATAATATTGATCCTTAGGCTATGGGTAAGTATTTCCTCCAAAAATTTCTGGATCCGAGCATGTGGGCCTGGGGGTGTATTTTAGGATTTTCTAATTTGGGTGGAAATGACCATTTAAGTAGGAGAATTATGTACTTTTGAGCATAGATTGACTTGTTAATGTGATGTTTGGCTAGCTTCGAGTTCTTGGGCGAAGAATTTGGAGTTTCAGGCGCGTTCTTGACCCGGAAAGTTGGCTTGACACGAGGTAAGTCTCCTTTCTAACCTTGTAAGAGGGAATCGTCCCCATAGGTGAATATAAATAATTGCATGTGTTTATTTGTGGGGGCTACGCATGCACGAAGTGACGATAGTCCGTGCGTAGCTACTATTATGTTATGTCGGGGAGTTTAGGATTCACAAGCATGTTGTATGTGTAATATCTATAATCTTGAATGTTAATTTAGGTTGCCTAATATCCTTGAATTATTAAGTGAACATCTAGGAGGTTACATTCTAAAATTTATATAATTGAATCCTTCTCTGTAAGTATATTCTCTACTGAATTCCTGAATTCCTGTTAATTATGTGTATGTATACGGGTACCCACATCGCATGTATGATTCGCGAGCGGGGTAGCCCTACTATTATGTCAATCGCGTCGCATGTTCGATTCATGAGCGGTTTAATAGATGCATCTATGGTTCGAGGCGTTCGACCCTGCGGCAGTGCACATTTATTTTGGCGTTGTGCCAATCGTACGTTCATGGCATGTTATATGTTTGTTAGATGTTGGGTGTTCTGTGATTATGTATCTGTTAAATACCATGAAAACGGAAAACTAGGTAATTTGTATGCTAGAGAACTTGACACGTGAAGGTATTTGTAAAGGATATTTGATGTTCATATCTTCATTATTATTCATGATTGCCATCCCTACTTAGCCTTACACTTAAAACATATTATTTTGACCCTAGTAAGTGTTACGTCGACCTCTCGTCACTACTTCTTCAAGATTAGACTGATACTTACTGGGAACATATTGTTTATGTACTCATGCTATGCTCTGTACTTAATTGTACAGGTTCTGAGGCGGGTGCATCTGGGTATCAGTCTGGAGTTCGTCCCTGAGATATACCTGGTCTAGACTCCACGGTGAGCTGCTCCTCTTGACGACCCTCAGCAGAACTATGGATCATCCTTTTGTTATTTCTGTCTATTCCTTTTCAGACAGTAGGGCAGTCTATTACTTCTTTTGTTTTACTCTACTAGTATGCCTGTAGACTTGTGACACTAGTTCCTGGCACACACATTAGTAGACATTATTTTTGGAATGTAAATATTAAATTATGACTTTTATGACTATTTCTGCTAAGATTGTCTAAGTTATTCATTTTTTCCCAATTTCTAAAATCTAAACCAAGTAAGTGTTGGAAATGTTTTGGTAAATTAAAAGAAACTCACCAGTAGATTGATGTTGGCTTGCCTGACTACGGTGTTGGGCGCCATCGCGACCTGGGTTAGGATTCGGGTCTTGACAAAAAGCCTATGTGTGCTTAAGGTTTTCCAAGCCTTCTTCCTTATGTGTGCACATGCCTTACATGATAGATCTTATTGATGTGATAATGATGTCTTATTGGAGCGTGACAGAATCAAGAACATAAGCATCTCTAGCATTTCTATGAATAGAGTCATTTATGAAATTTGTACATTTGCTCATTTCGTTTATATCGTATGGATCATACCAAAAGGAAAGAAGGGATAGCCTTAACATACCTGAGCCGATTCTCTTTACAATCCCTCTAACACACGTCTTTTGCAAAAAACACGTAACGGCAGATTGAAGTAGGGAAAAATTCATATAATATTCTTGAGAAAGATTATACCGTGCACTCTTAGAATCACATTTTACGCTGCTGTAGCAAGCCATTCGTTAGCAAGCCTATGTATTTCCCCTTGAGAAAGAGAATGCACAACTTTCCATCTGTTAGCAAGCCTAGCTCTCTTATAAGGGTTCATAAGAATTCCTTTGAAAGTGTCATGCATTAGTATCAGCCCATGATTTCCCTCTTAAATGATATATAACAATCTCTTATTTTTTAGATTTGTGGGGCACCACTTTTGGGATGACTTAGACACCAGTTCTTCTAAATATGCCACATATCACATGAATGAAGAGTCATTGTTACCCATTTGTCTTGTTTCCGCGTTAAGGCTTATCCCAAAAGCTTTAATTAAATAGTTAATCTTCCACTAAAATCAATAATTACTGAGGTATCCACATAATTAAAAATTATCTCAAATTACTTAAAATACTACTCACTTTTAACAAACTTTATACACTTTACTATCATGGTTATATGGTACCTTGTAGGGTACTAGTTCATAAATATCGGGTATTATAGCTCGGACCGTATTTTATCCCAAATTGTCAAACTTCGACGAAACTCATTTTCTTCAATTCGCTTACCCTCTCACCTTCACGAATTTACTTATCACATGTTTTAAATAGCATAAAACTTATAATCTCCAAATAATCTTTTCCTTCGGTTGATGTCAATTATCTTACGACAAATTTAATGTAAAATACTACAGGGTGCAACATCGTCCTAATTTAATACTGCGGAGCATAACATCGACGTAATATTGCGGGGCGTAACATCATCGTAATACTGCAGGGAGTAACAAATTTATTTTCTAAACATGCTCAATTAATTGTCAACTGATAGGTTTGATGACTAATTCTATTAAGGCTAATAACTAATTAATAATTCATTCGCACGTCCACATAGAATAATGTAACGATCCTACCGGTTCTTTTGAGCATTTATATTTTGTACGGTGGTTTAAGGTCTTGAGTATCTTCATATGATATAGTATGACTTATATTGTGATGACCCAAGGGGTCATTTTATGAATTATGCGCAGTCCGGGCGTGAAACCGGAAAGCTTTTATGTGAAAATATAAGAAATACTAATTTTTAGAATTTAAAGTTTGGTTTTAGTTGACTTGAGTCACCCTTTTAAGTAAATGGATCCGGATCTATGTTCGGACGATCCCGGGAGGTCTGCAATAAAATATGGGACTTGGGCGTATGCCCGGAATTGAATTCCGAGGTCCCAAGCCTTAGAAATTAATTTTTGAAAGAAATTATTTTGCTGAATTATTAATGAAATAAAGAAAAGAATTAACATTTTAAACCATTGGTATTGATCCCGTATTTTGGTTCCGGACAACTGGTACAGATTTGTTATATTATTTAAACGCTATCTGTGAAATTTGGTGAGAAATGGAGTTTATTTGACGTGATTCAGACATCCGGTTGAGAAATAGTGAAATTTAAGTGTTCTTGAGAAAAATGATGAGTTTTGAGGTTTAATTCATAGTTTTACATGTTATTTTCATGATTTGATCGTACGAGCAAGTCCGCATGATGTTTTTTTAGATTTGCGTGCATGTTTGGTTTTGAGCCCCGAGGGCTCGGGTGAGTTTCGGATAGGCCACGGGGTGTTTTACACTTAGAAAAATCTGCTGGTTTTCTGTTTCGGGTGTCCAGTTATTTAGTTCTTTGCGTTCGCGTAGCATCTATTGCGAATGCATAGAGTAAAAAAAATTGATCTGGGCCTTTTTGTTCTATGCGAACGCGGGACCCCTAACGCGAACGCGATGGGCTGGGGGGAGATCCTACGCGAACGCGATCTGGTCCACGTGAACGCGTAGTGTAACGGGCCTGGGGGAGGGGAACCTCACTTTCCTCTATGTGAACGTGGCCTAGTGACAGCGAACGCGAAGACCAACAGGCCTGACAAACGCGGGCAGGCCCACGCAAACGTCATGAAGGCCTGCCCAACTATATTAAAACAGTGTTAAACCTGACAGAACTCTTTTTTTTCCTATTTTTCGAACTACCAAGCCCTAGAGACGATTTTCTTCACCAAAGTTCATCCCCAAAGTGTAGGTAATCAATTCTAAACTCTACTCTTTCAATTAGCCAATGTTTTTCATCCTTTTTAAATCAAAAATCAAGAATTTTCATGGTAAAAATTGAGGGTTTGGGTAGAACTAGGGATGCCATGCAAGTTTACTTTCTATCTTTAATTGCCAAAATTATTGTTGATCACTATTTGTGTTTGCCTTATTGTTTTCCTCATTCCTTATGTTGAAAATTCCCTATCGCATACTCCCTTCCATTAATTACTATTTACATTCTTTAATTGTTATTATTTCCTGTTAGCATGATTTCGATGTCTAGGTTTTATGTAGTGTCTTGTCCTAGCCTCGTCACTACTTCGCCGGGGTTAGGATCGGCACTTACTCCGTACATGGGGTCTGTTGTACTGATACTGCACTCTGCACTCTTTTGTGCAGATCCAGCAACTGACCAGAGTTAGGAGATATCAGTAGTTGCGCATTTTTGTTCGGAGACACGAGGTAGATCTGCTAGCGTCCGCAGACTCCTGGAGTCTTCTCCTATTCACTTAGATACTGTTTTATTTCATTCGAAACAGATACATTATTTCTTTCAACTCATTTATTTGTAGTATTCGTTAGTAGTTCATGAATTGTAACACCAGACCCTAGGGTAGTTTCATAGATATATATATTTAGAGTTCGGTTTATTTATTTTTTTATCATTTTATTTTTTTAATGTTATTAGTTATAAATCATTAGATTTAATCTATTCTGAATTTGTTGTATTGTGTTTAAATAAGTAACCAAAGGAACAATAGCTAATCGAATTCTAACATCAGCTTGCCTAGAAAGTATTGTGTTAGGCGCCATCACGATTCCGTGGTTTGGGAATTTGGGTCGTGACATATATATATGGTCGATTTTGGTTTTTGAGTGGTCGGTATTTGGTTTGGAGGAATGATTCTCAATTTAGAAGCTTTGAGTTGAAGGAGTTGACCAAGTTTGACGTTTATGTATTTTTCCCTCGGATTAGAATTTTGATGGTTTCACTAGCTCCGAATGGTTAATTTGGACTTGGGTGTATGACCGGATTTGAATTTGGATGTTTATAGAAG
This sequence comes from Nicotiana knightiana, assembly GCA_005239525.1. Taxonomy (NCBI): domain Eukaryota; kingdom Viridiplantae; phylum Streptophyta; class Magnoliopsida; order Solanales; family Solanaceae; genus Nicotiana; species Nicotiana knightiana. Next base: position 28,595 of record ML369986.1, on the reverse strand, counting down.
ATTTTGGCTCTAATTGGCGAAAGTCGGCAATTTCAAGGTTTAGAAATTTCTTAAGTTTTACCATGTGTTGACTTTATGGCTCTCAGGTTTGGATTGTGGTTTTGGAACCTAGAATAGGTCAGTTTTGTTATTTGTGACTTCTGTGCAAAATTTGGTGCCATTCTGAGTTGGTTTGGTAGGAATCAGACGCTTGGTTGTGATTTTAGCCATTCTTGAGTTTCATTGTGACTTTTATCTGTTTTGGTGTCCGATTCATAGTTTTGGATGTTATTTTGGTATTTTGAGATCGCGAGCGAGTTCATTTAATATTTTTACACTTGTGTGGATGATTGATGTGGAGTCCCGAGAGATCGGGTGAGCTTAGGACACTTTTCGGAGTGTTTCGAATTGTTTCAGAATTTTTGGTTTATTGTTGATTCTTCAAGTCTCGCAAATGCAAGATCTTTTACGCATTTTTGGGCCTCGCATTCTCTAGGTGGACACCGAATTTGTGAGGTTTGACTATGTGGAATGGTTTCACAATTTCGAAGTGAAAGTCGCATTTGTGAAAGGCTTCTGGGGGATGGTGAAGACGCTTTTGCAATGGGCCTGCTTTCGCATTTGCGATACCTATGTCGCATTTGTGACAATTCCTGGGGCTTTCAGGGGTCGCTTTTGCAATCCCTATGTCGCATTTGCGAGGTCGTATTTGCGAACCTCATGTTGAAAATGTGATATCTGCAACTATTTTTAGGTTGGGATTTCGGGAGTAGTCTCATTTTATCATATTTTAAGCCTTAAACTCGGTAGAAGGCAATTTAGGAGGAGATATTCATACCAAATCATTGGGTAAGCAATTTTGACTCAATTTTGATATTATAACATGAATTTTTATGGATTTTAACATCAAAATCATGGGATTTAAAGAGAAATTTTGGGGATTTTTTACTATGTTTTCAAAAATAAAAATTTGAGATTTGAGAGTCAAGTTGGACTTATATTTGTAAATCAACCACATGTTTGGACTCTTGAGGCTATGGGTAATCAAGATCTACCCCTTGACTTGGATTATGACCGGGCGAGCCCGAGGTTGACTTTTGTTGACTTTTGAGAAAAGTAATAAGATCTTAACTTTATAAACTGAAGTTGGTTTCTCTTGAATTATTTAATATTATTAAGTCATTTTTTCTAGATTTGAGTTGGGCTGAGGTGAATTTTAAAAGAAAAACACTTTTAGAGTATTGAATTGGCCTAATTGAGGTAATTATCTTGCCCAACTTTGTATGTGAGGAATTACCCTTTAGGATTTGGTCTAATTGCATTGTTTGAACTATGTGAAAAGACATATACATGAGGTGACGGGTGTGTACACGGGCTTATATTTGATAATTGACCGGATTAGACCCTTGGGCTATTAATATGCCTTGAATTGAAATTGTCGTTATATGAAGCACATTTCATTGTTGATTTACTCCCCCTACCCTTGTGTTATTGTTGTTATTCTTATACTTGTTGTTGTGAGTCGTGGGCTATGTATTGTGTGGCGTTGGTACTATTGTTTGGGCGAGGTTGTGGCATATGTGCACGTGATGTATGGTTGATCATTGTGTTGTTATTGAGATGCACATGTGGCGACATAAGGGCGGTGGGTATATTGATACACATGCGTCGAGATAAGAGGGCTTATGTGCGTGGTGCAAGTAAGGGAAAATACTTCAGTGTGATGCACATGCGGTGAGATAAGGGGTCTTATCAGCGTGAAGTAATTTCGGAAAAATATTTTTAAATTGTGAAGCTCACGCGGCGTCATAAGGATGATTTGTGATTTTGATATGTCGCACATCAGAGTGACTTTTGTTGTTATTATTGTATGAAACGATTTATGACGTCTTGTGTGTGTCATGTATTCTACGTGATTTGTTGCGTTATTTCCAATGTGCTAATATGTGTCTCTGTTATTACTTGATGATTTGGTTGCCAAGATGGATTTACCTACGTGGAGTTATTATCTCATATTTTGTTGAGTTGTTGGTAACAAATGGGTTGAAATAAAGACGTTTTTATCATGCATTGCTTTATTTGATACTTGATAAATTCTCTTGAACGTGTTATTGGTAACTGACACGAGTATGATACACGTGGCGGCACGAGGTTTTGCCGTGCGAGTGTGAATTATATTGTGGCACGAGGTCTTTGTCGTGCGGGTCATGGCTTATGTTGTGGCACGAGATATTTTCCTTGCGAGGGTGATTGAAAATGTGGGCACGAGATGTCATTTTGTGTGTGATTCAATTTGATGACTTATCGTCGATACTGGACCTTTATTTGTTCTAAATTGTTATCACTTATAGATTCATTTATTGCCTTATGTTATTCTTCCTGTTATCGGTCATTGACATTTTGTAGGGGTTATAACTGACTAGTGAGTATCTTGAATTGAACCTCGTCACTACTCCACTAAGACTAGTCTTGATACTTACTAAGTATTTGATGACGTCCAAATCCACTACTAAAAAGTAAATGGACACGGTCGCATGCAATATAATTTACCCAACTATGAGTCGGGGTCAAATCCCACAGAGAACAATATGTGGGCGATTAGGCGTGTAAGAGAATTATCACTTATTATGCTAAGCCAAACACTTAGAAAAGTGTTGAGAAAATATTTATAACTAATTGTGAAAATTTAAACTTAACGTAGAAAGCAAATAAAATGATTAATGGCTCCAAGCATGGATGCAATGGGAGTTACACTCAAGTAACGATCCAATGTATTTCACGATTTTACAAATATGGGCGAGTTTATTTTAATTAGCTTCGGGTAATAATTATATATTAGATTCTTCCGAAGACTAACAATACTTCCTAATCGAACTATCCCTAAAACAATTAAGAGATTAAGCACACCCAAATATGGATACAAGTAGTTTAATCATATCCCTAGGTAGAATCTATAAAGTGGGGGTTAAAGCCTCAAGTTCTTGTTAATTAATCTTTCCCAACCCCAAATTATCTTTTCCAAAATTAATTCGAAGTAAATGGGCGAGTCCTAGGGTTAGCTAATCCCTTTGGGAATATTAAAGAACAAGAATAATTAAAGAAACAATAATTCACTTCATAATTAATAAAAATCAGTCAATACATAAACACAACATGATATTTAATCCACACCTTAAATATGAATATTCCCATAAACAAGATTCAAGTGTTGGAAAAAATACTACACACAAATTATACAATACAAAGCAAGAAAATGAAGAAAGTAACATAAATGTACGAAATTCCCAACCAAAAGCTTCAAATCTTCAAGACCCAAGTGTGTGTGCAAGAACCCTAGCTCCAAAACTTGTCTTCTCTAGTCAAGACACTCAAAAAGGTCTGCCAAAGATGCCAAATATGTGTTTCCCCTAATCTAGGTCGTGTATTTGTAGGTTTGGAATTCAAAACGTGAAATTTCATTTCTGCCCAAAATCTACCTAGAAAATATGCTATGCGATCGCATAGAGAGAACCGCGATTGCGGTTAACAACTTCTTCAAAGCTACGCGATCCTGTACAAGGAATCGCGTTCGAGTAGAATAGTTGAACAGTTCTGACACACTTTACTTCTTCGTGTTCACACAGATTCAATCACTTTCGCATAGTTTCCTTATCCTGGACTTTTGCGATCGCATGTAACCCTCCACAATCGCACAGAGTAATAACTGGCAGCAGTCCACTTTTTCCAATTTGACACATTTTGACTTGTTTTCGTCCTTCCCAAATCATATGATACCTTAAATATGCCGATAAACCTCAATAAACGCCTTAGTTTCTTAACAAAATCATGCAAAAGTATAAGTATCAAGAAGAGGTAAGTTGGTAAAATACCTACTTATCAAACCCCCAAACTTAAACTATTGTTTGTCCTCAAGAAATTCAAAAACTAAGAACATCCTTTAATAAAATCAAAAATTAAGCTCAATGGCATATCAAACATCATTTCAAGTCAAAAAGGTTCAAATTAAACACAATCTAATGATTTTGGTTGGTACCAACAATTAATCCAAAGCATAAAAACCACCAACTTCTCATAATTTTATTTCAATTCAAGTGCTCAAACACCACATTAATCAAAGTAGCAACCAAGTCATGACACTAAAGCTTCAAAATTTACCTCATTATCACCAACAATTTTTTTTTTCCCAATTAGAAATTGGATTAAGTTCACAACTCAAAATTGCATGTGCCCTCACACTTAAGAGAGAATCCCAACTTATAGATTGCAATTTAAACACAAATGGGATATCAAATGGAANCTCTCTCTCTCTCTCTCTCTCTCTCTCTCTCTCTCTCTCTCTCTCTCTCTCTCTCTCTCTCTCTCTCTCTCTCTCTCTCTCTCTCTCTCTCTCTCTCTCTCTCTCTCTCTCTCCCCCAAAGATGTTCAAATGCACATATGTAGTGTCATTGGCTTGCCCTTCATGTATTTCTTCACTAATGTAGACACTTGGTTCAAAATCAAGTAGGACTTAAAGGATTGTAGTGTAGGGTTTTGGTTAAATTAGGGCACAATTTAGATAATAGTGACTCAATGCCTCTCTAAGCACTATAATTTGAAACAATTAAAGCACACTTCCTTCAAACTTTTTCCCTTCTTTCTTCACTTTTCATTCCATACTTAGTCTTCCCTTTATTCACAAATCCTTATTTTTCCTTCCTTTTTCTTCATTCTTACTCTTCTTTTTTCATTTTTCAAGGAAGGTTCCACTATTTTTTTAATTACCTTTCACCTTGTAAGAACTTTCCACATTACAACTTTTCCAACCTTCACCCCCAAACTTAGGCATTTAGCCTATGTTTACACTTTCAAAGTACTTAGGGAGGTAGGGTGCCAAAAGATAAATAAATAAAGAACGAAGGGTTAAAGCTTGTTACATGTTTGCCAAAGAAAAAGTTTAAAGGCTCAAAAGTGGTTGACAAGGGAAAATATGAAAGGGTAGAAAATTTAAGGAACAATAACGGTTCGCGATCCAAGGAAGGTTTAACATCATTTTTCAATCCAAGTTAGTCTAGGATTTCGCCTTGAAGCACATTCCGGGAAAGTTCTAGACTACAAATAATGCAAGAAAACTCACAAAAAATCTCACCACACATGACACATGCAAACTCGAGTGATATATAAATCCAAAATTCAATTAAAACCAATGAACCCAAAGAATCACATACAGCCTAAAAGACTACTTAATGAATTAAAGAGCCAAAAATAGAACCTAAAAGTTACAAGTATTATCACTTCAATCATATTTCAATTTAAAGATCAAGACTTCATATGCCAAAGTTTAAATCATGTTGGTACCAAACAAGCCAAATGTTGGTTTCTGGACAAAAAGATCACACTCAATAACCAATTTATTCACTACTAGCTACTAAACTAAAAAAGAAAAATATTTACCTAAAACTTAAAAAAAAACTAGACAAGACTAATCCCTTGAGAAAGTTGTCACGCCATCCATCATAGGGAATTGTCACCTGTTCGACACAAATTTCTTCCTCCGAAAAGAACCGCGGCATAAATAAAAACCAAGTATTTTAATCAATACTACAATAAATAAATAAATAAAGTAGAAAAATAAAAAAATAAAAAAAATAATGCTAACATGCTAGAATTAAACTTCAAATTATCACTAATAAACTACCAATGTTAACCAACCTACACAAGTTCACAAAAAATTGTAATGCTTTAATCATGCTCCAACTACATCATCACATGTAAATGAGTCACCCCCAACCTAAAGTGTTGCACTGTCCTCAATGCAACTAAACAAAACAAGATAAAATAAAGGAGGTGCTCCCTGAAACTGCATCACTCGGAGCTAGAGGCGGTGGGAAAATTGAGCTCCAAATCCTCATCATCATCGTCCTCTGATTCATGTGAGCCATAGAATGAACTCAGCTTGTGCATCATTTTGGACAGAAATTTGCTTTTCTTTTTCTCATGCTCCTTGAACTTCAGTTGTCGCCTCTCAATCTTTCCTTGTCTTTGGATCATGTCTTCCAACCTATTTTTGATTGCTTTTGTTCCTGAACTACATCATCCAAAGATGGCTTCTTACCAGTCCCTGTAGAAGTGCTCTCCCCAAATGGACTAAACAGAAGGCCATCTACAAGTTGGCGAATGTGAGCATCGACGCCATAAATTTGACTGGAGAAGTGGCGCATAGTGGGAGGTCCATAAGGAAGTGGAGCAATGGGGTCATGTAGTCCTGCTGCAACTGTGGAAGAACCACCATACCCATCGGCAGTCTCAGTAAACTGACCAAATGAAGGAGATGATACATTTATACTCGTCTTTTTCTTCCCGCCAGTTGGCCCTTTTCTGAGCAATGGAAAAATTGTCGTGCCTGGGTCCTTCTCAGAATCATTCGGGTCCTTTAGCACCCCAGCATCATAGCACAACTGAATGATCAATGAGGGAAAGAATAGACTTTCAGACCTTCCGTTACATGTTTCCTCAATTTCACTCACCAAGTGCTGGCCCACGTTCACTGGAAAGGCATCCATAATAGCAATAATCATCACTGCCTTCTCAGGCGTCATCTCAAACTCATGTTTACACGGCAGGATTTCTGGCACAAATAATGGAGATCCAAGTCTTGGCTTCAGCTGTGAATTCAGAAGAATCAAACTCTTTGTGCAATCTTTCCCAAGTCGGTGTTATCCCCTCATGAAGCTTCTCCACCAACCATTGGCTTCCTCTCTCCCTTTCTATGGCTCTATATATCTCATTGACAACATTAGGAAGAATATAGTGTGCATTTATTACCTCGGGACCAAATTTGACCCGCTTGCCCCTAACAAAGGTAAATGCTTCCCCTTGGAAGTCGGTCTTCAAAGCATTGGCATAGAATTTGTGAAGTACTGTGTAGTTGGCTTTGATTGGTTCAGGAGCAAAGCAAACCATTCCACTATCAGTCAATCTTCGAAAAAGATCTGGCATCTTAGCCTCAAGTTTGTCCAAATGGATGCCCCTTTCTTTGATTATGCTCTTTGACATGAGTTTGTCATAGTTTCTTTCACATTCAGCAATTGTGAATCTGGCATGACCAAAATACTCCTCTTCCACATCATGGGGAGTAGACTCTTGTAGAATTTCATCATTTCCCGAGGCCATTTTATGTGCAAAGTACCTACACAAGTAAACTACATGTTAAAATCTTGGAATGGTACTTAATACACTGTATTATGATGTATTTAGGCCGAAGAAAATGACCAAAAAGCATCAGCATTCAAATCTGCAATGTTACTGTTTTACTGCCTGGAGGGTAAATTAATGCGATCGCGTAAAATTTCTTGCGATCGCGAAGAACATTTTTGTTTTCCTCAACTTGAAAGCACTGAGATCACGGAATAGTCAACGTGATCAGAAAGGGCTATTTGGTTATGTAACAAAATTAGACCTACGTGATCGCGGAATGGGGCATCGCGATCACGAGGGTCTTCTTCCTCGCCCAGTAACAGCTTATTTGGGAATTTCATCAAACAGTTCGTGTGCACCATTTTTCTTAGAAACTTCACACCATTGACACATGGATTCTTACCCCAAAACTTCATAGAACATCATTCAAACTCTCAACGAATCTCTCACAGCAAACAAGCACGCAAAGCACACAACATTCTCATTTGAGAAAGAAGATAAAATGTAAGCCCTAAAACCTTGAAGATATGGCAGCCTTTCATCCTTTTCACAACAAGACTTTGAGAAAAGTGAGAGTTATGAGTTAAATCTACATACCTTGAGAATGAGCAGTGAAGATTGCGATGGGATTGAAGCAAGATCAGAATTGGAGATGATTTTGGGGTTAGGGGACTAGGAAAGTGTCATTACTGTGTTTTGGAAAGAAGTGGGTTTCTTTTGTTTTATTTCTTGTGTTTTAATCGTTGGTAACTTACCTGAGCTAAGCGATCGCGTTCTCTCGACGGTGTTCACAAAGAACAAAAGCTTCACAAAAAATCGTCACCTCTTTTGTTTATCCGTAATCGCGTAGAGGTAGGAAATACATTGTTCTGCACGAACGCAGAACTTCTTATGCGATCGCGAAGCTCTATAGTTTTCTGCAGTTTTGTTCAGCTACTAGTTTTTGGCTGTCCCGAGCACTCCGACCCACTCAAACCAACTCCAAAAATTCTAAAACTTGACAGATTAGTCAAAAACAATATACATATAAAAACGATGGGTTGCCTCCTATCAAGCACCACATTAAATGTCGTGGCACGAAACACATCCACTTTACCACTTTTCTTGCCACTTGGACGATATGAATTAGGCACCTAATTTAGAATCAAGCTTGTGACCACGAGCAATGGGGGGTGGTAAATCGATGATCAAGCCAAACTTTAATTTCTTCATTTTGCATTTATTGGCTTTCTTTTGAGGAATGTCATTTTGAGTTCTTGAATATGCAAATTACAAAATGTATGGCTTTTGTTTTACTTCTTTGCACTTCCATATGGATTCGCAAGACTCAATTCCCATATCACCATGCAATTCCAAAGTTGAAAATGCTTGGAATGCGACCTCAAGCCTTCAAATTGCAATTCTTCCTGGATTTTGAAATTCTTTTTTTCCCAAGGACTAGAGTCAATCTCAACCACATATTTTTTAGTTGACTCTAATTATATTTCTTTCTTGGCATCACCAACAAGTATGAAGTTGGTTGGCGGATGTTCAATTCTTGATTCCTCAAAATAAATCTCACTTTCTTCCTCGACGTTGGACTCTTCTTGACCTCTTTCCACACTCTCAAGTTGGTGGACATAGTGAGCCTCAACCAATACTTTCATTTGATCCTCCAAAGTGTGGATGTTTTCATCATTTTGAGTCAAAACTTGCTTCAAGTCCTCGAGTTCCAAGGTGTGCTTCTCCTCATTTTCAAGAATGGCCTCCAACATGAGCATCATTCTCTCATTTTGAGCATTTGAGAGTTCTTCTTGGTTTTGATCAAGTGCCAAGAAAGTATTTTTGGCTTCAACATCTAAGGAAGGTTCTTGTATATCATTCACTTCCGAGTATTTTTGGACCTCTAAAGCTTCAAGCATTTCTTCCATTTGTGAGTTCAACCTTTCAAGCGCCAAATCATTTTGGAGACTATTTTCCAAAAATTCTTCCAAGGAATTTTGTTATTTGTTTCCTTATTCAAGTAGGAATTCTATCATGATCTTCAACTCTCCATTTTGACCATGCTCAATTTCTTCCACTTCCATATCCCAATAATTTTCATCACAAGAAGTAGAATCATCATAGCGGGGGTTCAGGGAAGGGAAGGACAAATAAGAAAAATTATCCCAATGGCCATTTTGACTACCACAGTTATCACAAATACTCCACTCATGGGTTTGATATTATGCGCACAATCAGTCCCCGAGAGAATTTAAATAATTTTTCCAAGAGCGTGGTCCTCCATAATAAGGACAAGGGTCATCAAAGTATGAACAACTACCATCTGACCAATTTTCATTACTTGATGCCATTTTTCAACCAAAACTAAGAAAATAAACAAGAAAAAAAATATAAATATAAACAAAGATAAGAAAATATTACACAAATATTCACAAAGCTACGCGATCGGGTATCGGGAACCGCGTTCGCGTAGAATAGTTGACCGGTGCTGACCAGCTTTACTTCTTCATGTTTGCACAGATTCAACCGCGTTCACATAGCTTCCTTATCTTGAACTTCTGCGACCGCATGAAACCCTCCCCGATCGCACAGAGTAATAACTGGAAGCAGTCTATTTTTCCCAATTTGACACATTTTGACTTGTTTTCTTCTGTATCTTCCCCAAAGCATAAGATACCTGAAATATGCCAATAAACCTAATAAATGCCTTATTTTCTTAACAAAATCATGCAAAAGTCTATCTATCAAGAAGAGGAAAGTTGGTAAAATACCAACTTATCAGTACCGACCATGGTGTACTCATACTACACTTCTACACTTTTTTTGTGCAGATCCAAGTGTTAGAGGTAGCGGACCCAGGATGTGAGAGATTATTTAATTGCAAGGATTCAAGGTAGAGCTACTTTGTTCGTCGCAGTCCCTTGGAGACCTTTCCTTACATTTATACTGTCAACTCTGTATCCAAATAGTATTGTACTTTGAGATATTTTAATGTATTCAGTTAGAGCTCATAACTTTGTACTACTTAGTCTTGGGATTTGTTGTGATTTATTGTAGTATTGGATTGTATCACCTTTATTTTTTCACTATTAAACTCTACTTCAAAATATCATATTTTATTAGTTTAACTGTTATAAGTGATCGGCTTACCTAGTTTTAGATACTAGGTGTCATCATGATCCTTAAGATGGGATTGTGGGTCATGACAAGTTGGTAGCAGAGCTCTAGGTTCATAGGTTCAACTATTCATGAGCAAGTATCTAGTAGGGTCATGTGAATCGGTATGATAACGTCCATACCTATCTTCGAGGGGCTATGGGGAATGTAGGAAACTTCCTATCTTTCCTTCCTATCGTGCGACATTGATTCAACTTGAAGCATATATTTTGATTTCTTCCATCCACTCGTATGTTATATTGAGCACTCGGTATCATCTGGGCATCAACGGCTTGTGATGTCATGGATGAGGTGTGAGATGTGTTCTCTGTGTTGTGGAGATAGGCTAGTCTAGAGAACTTGAGGCCAAGTTCATACCGCAACTTCAACTCAGTGTTTCAATTGTGTGAGTATGTGCTCTTGGACTTATATGTCTGGTACTGTCCCTAGGAGTGGAATTGATGGCTCAATGAGTGGTTGGATATATATGATGAGTGTTAAGTGATTGACGACTATGCTTAAGTGGTTTGGATGTAATGAGAAGAATTGTGCTTAGGATGTGAAAGGACTATGGAGACTTGATTTTTGTCTTAATGAGTTGTACACTCCCGGGTTATGAGCGCATTGAGGTGTCACGACCCGATTTACCCTTCGAAGGGCATCGTGACGGCACCTAGTCTCTACGAATAGGTAAGCCTAATTACGGAAAAGGTATTAAATAGAAACAAAAAAATAAAGACGGAATAAAGTAAATCTACTAATGAAACATTGCCACCTGGAACGTACAAAATGTAACTTCCCAAAACGTGGAATATCACAAACAGTCACAAGCTTCTAACACTACTGAAGCTCTAACAAAAAAACTGGAAAAGTACATAAGAACGTCTCTACAAGATAGAATGGAAGAAGACTCGGAGGATTCTGCCGACGCGGCAGAAATACCTTGCAGTCTCCTGGAATCAGCAGCAGTAACTAACCACGAGGCTGATAGCTCGTACATGAATCTGCACACGAAAACATGTGCATGAAAGGGCATGAGTACACCACATTTGGTAACCAGTAAGTGCCAAGCCTAACCCCGGTCAAGTAGTGATGAGGTCAGGTTAAGGCTCTACTAGATTTCTAAATAAGTTAGTTTAAAACCGTACAAAAGATAGGTAATGTCTATAGTAAACAGTTTAAGAAAAACAATATAAGTTTACAGTAAGAAAATCCTCGGCTCAACATAATATGTATCACAAAGTGGAATCTCACGGGATACCGTCCCGTAGTTCCAAATGATTATGCAGTACACAGGGAAAGCTCCCGGAATACGTCTGTAGTCCCAATTTAAATATGCAGTATAGGGGGAAAGCTCTCGGAACACGTCCGTAAATATGAAGTGCGAATGAATGTCGGATAAGGTTTATTTAAACACTTCAGGAGAAAAGTCACAGGAAAAACACAGGATAGGACTAACTAAACATGGTGCACATAGTATCAAATAGGAATTTCAGGTAAAACAGGTAGACATGCTCCTTCCTAATCTAAAATACACAATTAGCACATTAAACAATGAAATAAGAGTGAAATGATTTATGGCATGGAAGGAAAAATGGAATTTTAGCAACAATGGCCCGTGCCCGTACTCGTCACCTCACGTACACGGTGCCCATACAACAAATAGTATCAAAACAACCTAAGGGAAAGTCCCCAGCATCGAGTTAGGCAAGCCACTTACCTCGACTGCTCTACTCAACTCAAAACCACGCTCTTGCAACGAGTACCCGACTCCAAATGGCCCAAATCTATTCAACTCAATTGCATAACAAGGATTCCCACCATTTCACTCAAGGCAAGGGAATGCTAAATTTTCTATTTTTCTAGTTAGAATGGATTGGTCGTATCTATCCAATCAATAATTATTTATGACTGACTCGCTATTCACTCGGTTTTTGGGTCATAATCATTATGTAGGAGAGATGTCCGAGTATGTAAATATCATTGTAATAAATCGATCTAGCTAATTAGTTCAAGGCTAATACGCGAAATTAGGAAAAATTTCCCAAAAAGTCCCCCAGGCCCACGTCTCGGAAACAAGTGAAAGTTACAAATTTAGAACATCCATTCACTCACGAACTCACTCGAACAAGAATCATCGAAAACTGACGCCAAAATCTCATCAAATTCTCGGATTTCCATTTGGGAAACCTTCCTTCCATTTTCATGATTTTTCACCCAAATTCATTGATTATATGGAAGAAATTGCTATAGATTAATGATATACAAGTGAAATAAGGTTAGGAATTGTTACCTATGAGTCTTCTCTTCAAAACCCACTCATAATCGCCTAATCCCAAGCTCCCAATCGTTTTTAGAATAATGAATTTCAAACCCTCGGATTTTGGTATAAACTGCCCAGCGATCCCGCACTTGCGCCCCCTTGGACTTAACATGTGGTCCCGCACCTGCAGAAATACATCGCAGGTGCGAAAAATCCTTAAGTGGGCTGGAACTGCACCTGCGGTCACTGGGCCGCATCTGCGGGACTCTTGCCACACCTGTGAGCCTGGCTGACCAGGACAATTCCGCATCTGCAATGGCCCCTCCGCACATGCATGTCCGCACATGTGGATCCTTTCCGCTGGTACGAAACACCAGCACCAGCAATGCCTCAGCTGGTTTTAAGTTCAAAACCCATCCCGTTGAGTATCTGAAACATCTCCGAGGCCCCCGGGACCTCAACCAAACTTACCAACCAGCCCTAATACCTTATCCAAACTTAGTCTAGCCTTCAAAAAGCATCACATAACATCAAAATGACAAATTATGTATGGATTCAAGCCTAAGAACTTATGAATTTTCCAAAATCTACAACCGATGCTGAAACACGTCAAAACTAGTTCAAATAACCTCAAATTTTACACACAGGTCATAAATGAAACTACGGACCTACAGCCACTCTTAGAATTCCATTCCGAGATCGATATCAAAATTTCACCTATCGGCCGAAATCGCCGAAATTCTAACTTTCGCCAATTCAAGCCTAAATCCACTACAGGCCTCGAAAACACATTCTGTACATGCTCCTAACTTCAAAATCACCCAATGGAGCTAACAGAGTTGACGAAATCCCATTCCGGACCCGTCTTCCCACAATTCCAACTATGGTCCGATTTCTAAAGCTTAAACTCATATGTAGGGACTATGTGTCCAAAAACTCTTCGAATTTCACAACTATCATTCCGACAAGTCCCATATGCAGATATAAAAGTGGGGAAAGCAGTTTCTAGGGGATCGGGGTGCTAACTCTCAAAATGATTGACCGGGTCGTTACGTGAGGAATCTTTCATGTTGTTTATTTGTGGAATGAAGATTCTTATGTCTTGTTAATGAGTTCAGACTCGACAAGATTTAGTGATTGTATAGTGGTTGTGACCATGATAGGGTTATCACTCAATTCCATTTTGAAGCTAAGCAGGTGGGTTATCTCCTGTATGATGTTCTGAGATTGTGTGATCCTTACGATGTTTCGTGAAGGGTTTCTCTCTACCGGTGGGATGTGTTTATGTTACGATCTGAGTGAAGAAGTTCGCACAACTTTCACGAGGATGAATATGCACTTAGTAGATGATTTGAGGTATCTTATGATTAGTGCTACATGAGCTTATGACGGATTTAGTTATAGTACAGTGCGAGATCATAGCAGATATGGAGTAAGGATATTGTGGGTTATCAGATGTTATGTTCTATGGCTTTGATCCAAGTGGAGGAGTCTACTATCAATGATTAAATTGTGTGGTCTTGTGTTATATTTGTATTGGTCTGAGGCATAATTGTGGATCGGTTATGAAGAGGTTGGTTTCGAGGATGAATCGAGCAAGGAAATTTCTCAATGCATTATGTATTACACTTTTGTGGGTATATGAAAATCTTGGGATGATTCGGGTTTGTCATTCATGGTGGATGTAGTGTGCATGGAATAGGAATTCATTCGGTTGCTTAACGATAGGTGGTTGCTTCTAGTGGTGTTTATGTGCTGATGGAGTACAAGTTGTTAGGCTTTTATTGGCGGTGCATTGAGGGATTAGAGCAGTGCGAATGACTCTTGAGAAGGTTCTAATGAGTTCAAGATTCGTATGTGGTATTTTTGGTTTTCCGCATTCGTATATGGCTAAGATCTGAGATTTGCATTGATGGTGCTGAGACTTGCGATATTATTGTATCATTAGTGATTTTACATTTTGTATTATAGAGGCTAAAGAAACAACTTCAGATTCATAGAATGTCTTTTTAGAGTTGGTATCTCGGTTGCGGCATTATTGGGTGGTTCAGAGGGAATATAGTGGTTTATGGGATTTTGTAGGACATGGTTCATGCTAGGATCTCTTGTGATGAGCTTTGGATTAGGATCGTAGTGTATTAGCAAGGAGACGTGTTAACTTGAAGACAAGCCGAGCGAATTCAAAGAAATGGGTTAGCTTGGTGGTGGTTTGGGTCAGCATAGTAATAAAGGTGATTGGTTCCTTTGGTGTGGTGAGGATTTACCAGTGTTTTGTGGCAATACTCTTAGGTTTAGAGGCCTACTAGACTTGGTTGAGTTAGGGAGGATTTAGTTATGATGGATTGATTATATGCCGACGGGTTTCGAAGTGTTCTTGATGGTGTCAACCATGGCTTGGGACGGTTGTCCGCTATTGATATGAGGAGTATGTTGCATGTTGTGATTTCTCTCCTAGATAGGGTCAAGTGGAAGGTTTATGGCTAATGGAGTATGTATCCTACTTGTGATTCGGAGTTGATAATGGGGTTCTCGTGTTTTCATATGATGGCATGATAGATGGTGCGACGTGTGGGATTGAATTTTGCATGTACAAGTTTGTGATTCAGTTTTAAAGGGAGGACATGAGTTCTAGATAGTGCAGACAGTTTCAAATGTTTAGAAGAATGCTAGCCCTATCTGGTATCACCTGAGAAGGGTGCGCATTTTAGAAGGGAGCATTGTGCTTCGACTTGCGGATGCTTGACTGGTATTACGGTAATCACCTTGTTGATCTATTGCTGATGTTCATATTTTTCTATGTGGCACGAAAGAATTATGGAAGTATTTCTCGTGAGATGATTGTGTATGAGGAATGAGTCAGTCATTTGAGTAGTGGAGTTAGGATCAGACATGGTGATTATTGTATTCCAGGAATTTGAATACAAGGAGGATTCTCATATGCAAATTGTTCCATGGTTGTAGATGGTGAAGGTATGTTAAGAGGTTGACGGTTGATTGTACATGCTATGGATAGGTTATTGTGGTATTTTCGGAGGTTATCTACCTACTTCAGGAGAATTCGAATTGATTTAGAGGCCAATGGTAGGCCTAATGAGAATGTATACTCTACATCCAGTCAGATTTGTTTACTTAGCACAACTATTGTGGATAGGTGTGTTATCCGGTGGAGTCGATCTTATTCATGTTCTGATGTGTTCCATGTGTTACTCTTCTATGCTACGATGAGTTGTGAGACTATTGACTATTTACACACATGATGGTGTTATGTTTGGGCTTTGTGGCGAGATTCGGGCGAGATGGCTCTAGGGGTATTTTATGGTTGATTGCGCCTTGGGTTACGGTTTTCCTGTCTTTGGCATATTATGTTATCCATTTCTTCATGGTTATGGTCATGCACTTTGTGTGATCGCTATTATTGTTATACACGTGTTGGGTGAGTATGAGATTTGGTCAATAGGTATTCCATGTGGACCGGTGTTTGGATTGGGTCACGCATCACAACGAAGTTATGCTGGTATATGATCCTTCGTGCTTATTTCACGCATTTTATTTCTCCTTTGTGTGATGGGTTCATGGAATTGCGCTTTGTGGTGGTATATGTTGAGCTTGCGGGGTGGTTCTCTCATTTGATTCTCTTTCCATCATTTAGGTACATTCGAGGTGTTGTTATTTGGTGCACGGATTGCATGGTATGTGACTCAAGGTGGTACTAGTGTGGCGTGCCAGTCGACCAGCTTGTACTGGATTAGATGAGGTTATTAGACCTGGAATTTGTGTTATCGGACTTGATTAAAGTATGTTTGAAAGAATAACATCATTAGTCAGTTCAGAATTTGCCAATGGTTCTTATCGGGTGAGAAAGCTCTGCAACTCGTTGATTTGATGATTGGTTATGAGTATATGTGTGTTTCTTTCATCATTGGGAATGTACGAAGGATTTGGAAAAGGTTTTACTTGATATGAGGTTTGTTACCAGTATCGGGTTTTTTATTAAGCAGCCATTGTGGTCGGAAGTTATTGCCATGAGTATCTGAGTTATGCGGTATATCATGTGATTATATCTTGGATTATTGTTATAGCTTGATACAGGTTGTTCAGACTTATACAATGTATAGATGCGAGATTCGGGTCTCATGATGATTTCCGGATATTGGAGATTGGGTTCTAAGGGTTGTGAACTAAGGTTGAGGTAAGGATCTTTAGCTAGGCTGTATTGTCGGACTTTTATGGATTGGAGTGATGTAGGATCACCCATGGGTATGGGTATGATGAGTTTATACAGTGATTTGATGCCTTTTGGATGATTATTGGCACGTTCAAGGACGAACGTATGTTTAAGTGGGGGAGAATGTAACGACCCGACTGATCATTTTGAGCATTTGAATTTCGTTTGGTGGTTTAAGGTCTTATGTAGCTTCATATGATGTACTATGAATTATGTGTATGGTCGGTTTTGGTTTTTAAGTGGTCGGTATTTGGTTTATGTCACGGCCCAAATTCCCATCCCTCGGGATCGTGATGGCGCCTAACACCATACTTTCTAGGCAAGCCAATGTTAGAACTTAACTAACCTTTTCTTTTAAAAGATTACTTAAACACAATAGAACAATTTAAAATAAAAGGAAATCTAATACTTTCCAATAAATGCAATCAGGAATAATATTCGATAAGATGAAACGAACCACGAACTAATACTAACTGTATAACTACCTCGGTTCTGGTGTCACAATTCACGAACTACTAACGAATACTACAAATATTGGCTGAAAGAAAACATGTATGTTTTGAATGAAATAAAACAGTAAATAACTAATAAGGAGAAGAATCCAGGAATCTGCGGACGCCAGCAGATCTACCTCGTGTCTCTGGTGAATAATATCAGCTACTACTTTCACCTAGCTCAGTCGGTACCTGGATCTGCACAAGAAGTGCATAGTGCAGTATCAGTACAACCGACCCCATGTACTGATAAGTGCCGAGCCTAACCTCGGCGAAGTAGTGACGAGGCTACGGCGGGGCATTTATAATATAACCTGGATACAATGTGTAATAAATCAAGAAGGGAATAATAACAAATTAAACAGTACATACAACAATTAATAAAATAACTCGGTTAACTTTTTCAGATCTCATCTATAACTAATCCTCACGAAAATTTCCAAGTTTTAATTTAAAATAACCGTAAGTGCAGAATATGAAATGACCACAATAAATGGTCAGTATTCCAGTATTTATGTTTAAAATCAGTAAAATATGAATATCCTCCCTTATTGCTCCTTGTTGCGGCGCGCAACCCGCTCCCACATGTCCACCCTTATTGCTCCGCCCTATATTTCTCACCCTTATTTCTCCTATTGCGGCATGCAACTCGATCCCACCTGTCCTCCCTTATTACTCCTCGTTGCAGCGTGCAACCGGCTCCCACCAGACAATCACATCTCTTTATTTATAAAAAGATTTCACAATTTAGGCCAAAGTCTTTCACAATATTTATGTCTCAACAATTGTAAGCAGAAAGCAGTACTATTCATGAACTTCATCATTTCTCATTTCACAATGAAAACCAACCGTGTGTATCGTAAAACACTGTCAACCAGCTCAACCCTTTTTATACCATAGTGATGCCAAGGGATGAACTAACACTTCCAAATATGTGAAACAATATTTAACAACAAGTTGACGAAAACAAGTGGACATGGAGGCATCAAAATCATGAAAACCATTAAGCCAAGAATCAAACAAATTGGGAACATGAAAGGGATCATGTTCAACAGATAGTTTTGTGGTGCATAGATACTCGTAATCTCACCTATACACCACACACATGCAAATTCACATAGCATTTAAGTTGGGGATTCCTATTCCCTCAAGCCAAGGTTAAACCAAACACTTACCTCAATTTCACAAGCAATTCACTGCTCAAGCACAGCTTTTCCTTTAGAATTTGCCACTAACTCGCTCGAATATAATCACAATTGGTTCAATATCATTAATTATTTCTAAAGGCATTAAATTTAATGAAAAATCATGGTTTTCCTATCAAAAAACAAAAATCGACCTCGGGCTCGCTTGGTCTAAACTCGAGGTTCAGACCAAAACTTGTTTACACATTCTCTCCCGAGCCCGGATATACCTTTGGTTTTGGAATCCGACCTCAATTCAAGGTCTAAATTCCCAAATTTTGAAATTCCTAAGTTCTACCCAAAAATCCCAATTTTTTTACCATGAAAACTCTAGATTTTATGATGAAATCTTGTAAAAAGTTGTTAAGGATTGGAAGGAATTAGTTAGAGATCACTTACCAATGATTTGGAGAAGTTTGGGTCTTTGAAAAATCGTCTATGGATGTTTAGGGTTTGAGAGAATTGAAAAATGAGTGAAAATCCCGTCTAAAATCTGACTTAACATGTTGCAGTCTGCAATTGCGATCAGGGGTTCGCAATTGCGAACCCTTTGAAATCCTGCTGCCTTCGCATTTGTGACATATATGTCACATTTGCGACATCTGGGGCCTTCACAAATTCCGGCCAAAGGTTCGCATTTGCGAGGCTGGCATTCCCAAGCCTTCTTCACATTTACGACAATATAGTCGTATTTCCCAGGCCGGCAGACTTCCATGTGCAAAGGCTGATCTCGCAATTGCGAGATCAGAGGCCTGTGCAAAACACCAGATGCACAGCTGAGTTTTCTTAAGTTCTAATCACTTCGTGGCCTATCCACAACTTACCCGAGCCCTCGGGGCTCCAAACCAAACAAGCACACAAGTATAAAAACATCATATGAACTTGCTCGTGCGATCAAATCATCAAAATAACATCAAAATTTAACCTCAGACTCATGATATTTCCTTAAGAACACTTCATTTTCACAATTTCTAAACCGGACGTCCGAATCACATCAAATAAATTCTGATTCTCACCAAATTTCACAGATAGGGCTTAAATGCCATAATGAACATATACCGGGCTCCGGAACTAAAATACGGCCCCGATACCAATGATTTCACACATTAGTTCATTTCTTTATTTCCTTAATAATCCAACAAAAATAATTTTCTTCACAAATTGATTTCTAAGGCTAGGGACCTCGGAATTCCATTCCGGATTACGCCCAAATCCCATATTTTATGCGGACCTTCCGGGATCGTCAAAATACAGATCTGGGTCCGTTTACTAAAAATATTGACCAAAGGCAACTAAAATCAAATTTAACTCTCAAAATTTATTATTCATATATTTTCACATAAAAGCTTCCCGATTTCGTGCCCGGATTGCGCATGCAAATCGAGGTAATTAAAAATTAATCTTTTTAAGGCTAATGAGTCCAAAATAGGGTTTTAATTCATAAGATGACCCTTTGGGTCATCATAGTTTAGAAGAATGATTCTCAATTTAGAAGCTTTGAGTTGAAAGGGTTGACCAAGTTTTACGTTTATTAATTTTCTCTCATATCAGAGTTTTGATGGTTCTGTTAGGTCCGGTTGTTGATTTTGGACTTGGGCGTATGCCCGGATTTGCATTTGGGTATTTCTAGAAGACTTAGGCTCTAATTGGAAAAAGTCGGCAATTGAAGGTTTAGAAATTTTCTAAGTTTGACCATGGGTTGACTTTATGGCTATCAAGTCCGATTTGTAGTTTCGGGACTTGGAATACGCTTGTTTTGTCATTTGTGACTTGTTTGCAAAATTTGGTGTCATTTTGAAATAGTTTGGTAGTAATCAGACGCTTGGGATCTTAGCGATTCTTGAGTTTCGGATGTTATTTAGGTTTGAGCTCGCGAGTGAGTTTGTATGATGTTTTAAACTTGTGTGGACGTTTCAGGTGAGTTTCGGATGCATTTTAGAGTGTTTTGGATTGTTTCAAAATTTCTGGTTTATTGTTAGTGCTTCAGGACATTTACGAAGTGGGCATCGCATTTACGAGGTTTGGTTGTGTGGACCGGCAGAGTCGCATTTGCGAAAAGCTTTTGGGAGTTGGGCAGGTTGCTTTTGTGATGGGCATGCCTTCGTATTTGCGATACCTATGTCTCATTTGCGACAATTCCTGGGGATGTCAGGGGTCGCTTTTGCGATCCCCTTGTCGCATTGGCAAACCTCTTGTCGCAAATGCGATATCTATAGTTGGTTTTAAGGTTGAGATTTCAGGACTTAAGTCTCATTTTATCATATTTTGAGCCCAAGACTTGGTAGGTTATTTTACGAGGATATTTTCAAATCAAACCATTGGGTAAGTGATTTTGACTCAATTTTGATATTATAACTTGATTATTTATAGATTTTAACATCAAAATCTTGGGATTTGAGGAGAAATTTTGGGGATTTTTACTATGTTTTAAAAAATAAAATTTGGAGATTTGAGAATCGATTTAGACTAGGATTTGAAGACCAAACACATATTTGGACTCGTGGGGCTATGGGTAGTCAAGATCTACCCCTTAACTCGGGTTTTAATCGGGCGGGCCCGAGGTTGACTTTTGGAAAAAGTATAAAGACTTTAAATTTATTACTCCCTCGGGTCCAGTTTATGTGAATCTATTCCTTTTTGGTCCGTTCAAAAAAGAATGCCCCATTTCTAAATTTGGTAATAATTTTGCTTTAACTTACAATACCACCCTTAATGAAAAGCTTTTATAACCACACAAATACTCTGTGCCCCTTTTTGACTTGTTTAGGACCACAAATTCCAAAAGTCTTCATTTTTTCTTAAACTCCATGTCCAGTCAAACAGATTCACATAAATTTGAACGGAGGGAGTAACTGAAATTGGTTTCCCTTGAATTTTTTTATATTATTAAGTCTCTTTTGGCTAGATTTGAGGTGGGTGGAGGTGAACTTTAAGGAGGATCATTTTTAGAGTATTGAATATTTCTAATTGAGGTAAGTATCTTGCCTAACTTTGTGTGTGAGGAATTACCCCAATGGTTGGATTATTTCCTAACACGTTAGCTATAATCTCCCCGCACCACTCTCTACAGATGATGAGTTCTTCATTTATTGCAATTATCTATCGATCAATCACGATAATTTACTAAAAGTATTCTCTCGAACTACTCTAGCTGATAATCTGTACAACTCATAAAGGTCGCGCCAAAACATTGTTATCTCTAATCCAACTTTTAAATCTAAGTAATTAATCTCTTAACTTACTCAAAAGTGGCATCGTTCAACAACAATCTAATCTAGTGTTCTCTTTTAATAAACACAAGATAAGTAGATGTGATTAATCAAGGGCCCTTCAATTAACCACAAGAAGCACATAGATGAACGAATAGAGAGTAAAACGTCTCAATTATAATAATCCACAATCAAAAATTCATCCAACAATTGGTTCCAGCAAACCCTAGATGAAGGTTTTAGCTACTCATAATACTACTCAAAAACACATAAACTATTTGTCAAACCAATATCCATGGAAGTACAGATAGAAAAGCAGAGAAAAACTCTTTGATTCGTCTTGTGGAATGAACTTGAGGATTTTCCAGGCTCAAATTTCTTCAACGATTGTGTTCCTTGCCTTCTCAAGTCAAGCATACAACTGAAATAAGGGTTAGAAGCTTTTATATCACGTTCCTAATCCAAATAACTAAGTTGCCTCTCAAGATAAAAGCAAGCGTATTTGTACTAGTGCTATAGCTGTGCTTCGCACAGGGTCTGGTTGAAATTCAAGATTTTCCTATGCTTTTCCTGTGCTATGGGAAGTTACTTCACTGCCTGGGGTTACAACTTTCTTGTGCTTTTCATGTGCTATGAGCAGTTACTTCACTTCCAGGGTCGCAATTTTCCTTTTATTTCTTCAGAAATGGTCTTTGAGCTTCATTATTGCTCAAATCGCATCTATTCTTCACTCTTGACTTCCTATATAACAAACTTTAACCATTATGCTCAATTGGACATATTTAAACCATTAAAACACCTAAAACACATATTAAAGTAGGGGTAAAATATATCCGCTTATATGTAAATCTAGCATATTATATTAAAGTAGGGGTACTCAGTAAGGGTACTCACATTAAAGTAGGGGTACTCAGTAAGGGTACTCACATTAAAGTAGGGGTACTCAGGCTGCCCCTCAAACTGAGGTTACCTTTTCCAGAAACCTTGACCTTCAAGAGCCATAACCCAATCTTCCAAATCTTCACCATCAACTTCTTTTAAATTCATCAAGCAAGCTTCTAATGGATCTCTAACATGAAGATTCTCATCCTCCTCTTGTAGTATCAGATCAACTACCTCCACTAGTGAACAATTTGCAAGCTTGCTCGGTCTTCTCATAGATTGTTGAACATTGAATATTATTTCTTCATTCTTCAATCCCATTTTCAACTCTCCAACCTCACAATCAATCAATGCTCTCCCAGTAGCCAAGAATGGACTTCCCAAAATTATGAGCATTTCTTTTTCAACCTGGCAGTCAAGAATAACAAAATTAACAGGAAATACAAATTGTCTCGCTTGAAAGCACGTCATCTAGAATTCCTATTGGCCTTTTCATTATGTGATAATCCAGTTGCAACAACATTGATGTTGGTAGCTCTATCAATGCCTAAATTTGTGTAGATTGCCAAAGGCATCAAGTTAATACTTTCCCCAAGTCACACAATGCTTTAGCAACAACGTAGCTTCCAATTATGCATGGAATTGTGAAACTACCGGGATCAGACAACTTTTGAACCATAGGCATTGTCACTATAGCACTACAAGTTTGATTCGGAGTCATAGTAGAAAGGTCCTAGAAGTCAAACTTTTGAGACATCAAATCCTTCATCATTTTATCATAACCTAGCATTTCCCTTAAAGTATCTATCAGAGGAATATTCAATTGAATCTGCCTTAACATTTCCATGATGTTTCTATATTGATCATCTTTTTTTTTCTTTGCCAACCTTTGAGGGAATGGTCCTGGAGGTCACTTCTGTCCACTGATCTGTGTCTTTTCCTGATAGAAGTCTTTTTTAGTACATTCTCTGGGAACTGTTCAGTTTATTTTTCGTTATCCTTATCAACTTGTGCTTGTTCAATTACAACCTTTGTGAGCTCCATCAACTCATCTATATTGAGTGACATTGGAGTAAGTGGCACTGTTTCTCTATTAGATTGAGCAAATTCTTGCTCACTGTCCAAATCCCTTCCATTCCTGAGACCCACTGCCATTAACTGATTAGGGTTCTACTATTTTGGATTAATGTTTGTGTCGGCGGGCATTGTTCCTTGTGGGCGATTTTTCAAATCCATAGACAGCTAGCCTAACTGAGTTTCAATGCCTTTAATAGCTAAGTCATGTGTGACTATCTTTTCTTGCTTATTTCCATTAGTCCCAATGAGTTATTGTAGCATGCCCTTGATTTCTATCATATTATTGTCTTCCTTTCTGGTCACATATTGTTAATAAGGTTTTTAATAAGTCAATTGTTGTTGTTCCTGCTGATTGTAACCCATATGCCTTTGATAGGGCACAACTTGACCTTGCGGTCGTGCTCCCCCAGGATTGTTATTGTACTATTGTTGGGTTGGTATATGCTGTTGATTCTAATATCCCCATTGTTGTCCACCTTGTCTCTGAACCCTACAATTTTTTACGTATTCCGAGTTTTCTCTAAAGACCTATTATCACTTTTTCCACTCCACGAGCAAACATACGGCTGATTGATGCAAGGAGTGCATAGGCATCCATTTGTTGTGTCAACAATGTGAACCTATTTCGTGCCCATCTCGTCAATTTTCTTTGTCAATAAAAACTCATCTGAGTCATTAAGTGGCTATGTTTTCTGTATTTGTATTGTTTGGGAAACAGAATGCACTACTGAAGTGAGTGTTGTATCCCTCATCATCCAGCCTGAATTTTGAGCCATCTTGTCAAGAAGAAGCATACACTCTGTGAATGATTTGCTCAAGAATGCACCACCGACTGAAGAACCAACATTGGCCTTCAAATTATCAGCCAAACCATAGAATCTTTGTCCTGGCATCTGATCCGGGATGCCATGGTGTGGATACTTCACCAACATACCCTCGAACCTTTCCCAAGTTTCTTGCAAAGTTTCAGTTGGTTTCCGCCCGAACTGTAATATCTCATCAATTTTCCTTGCAGTCTTATTGGGTGGATAAAACTAGTTTAAAAACTGCTTTACTAGTTCCTCCCAATTAACAATGGAGTTTATTGAAAGTGAATTAAGCCAAGTCTGAGCCTCCCGAGTCATTGGGAATGGAGACAGTAACAATTTGATTGCTTCAAGTGTCATATTTGATAGTCTTTGAGTGAATTGATAGAAAAAATTTCAGATATTGTTGTGGGTCTTCGATGTAAGACCCGGAGAACAACCCCTTGTTCTGCAGCAAATGCAGCATGTTGTTTGTAATTTGAAAAGTTTCGGGTTGTATTTTAGGGACTACAATTACAGTTGCCAGATTGTCAGCGGTTGGTTGCACCCAATCATTTAGAGTAGCCTTCGGCACAAGGGATGCTACCACTCTGATGTTTGGATCACCTTGGTTATTTCTATTGTTCAGTTGTTGTTCTCAATGTCACCCATTTCAATTTTGGTTTGTTCGATTCTATTTTTGTTGTTGCTTGCCCTTCTTTTTAGCCCGATTCAATGTCCTGAATGCTTTTTCGGATCTACGAGACCTTTAAATAGTTCACCAGTTCTCAAGGAGCTTCTTGTAATGCACCTGAGGCACAGAAGAATTCAAATGTGAGAATTTCATTAGAAGAATTCAAACATGAGAATTTTAATAGAAATATTTTTAGCACCACAAAATATTTATCTAAACTAAAAATCCTAGCAATTATTTCAAGTTGCAACGAATAAAATTGTTAGTTCCCCTCAACAGTACTGAAATATGATCACACCCAACAACATCTAGACAGCGCCAAAACCATTATCTCTAATCCCACTTTTAAATATATGTAATTAATCTCTTAACTTACTCGGAAGTGGCATTGTTCAACAAAAATCTATCTCTCTTAAGAAACACAAGATAACTAGACGTGATTAATCAAGGGCCCTTCAATTCACCACAAGAAGCACATAGTTGAACGAACAAAGAGTAAAACGGCTCAATTATACTAATATACAATGAAGAATTTATCCAACAATTGGTTCCCAAACCATAGATGAAGGGTTTATCTACTCATAATACAACTAAAAAACACATAAACCATTGGCAAACCAATATCCATAGAAATAAAGATAGAAAAGTTGAGAAAAACTATTCGACTCATCTTGTGGAATGAACTTGAGGATCTCCTGGACTCAAATTTGCTTCAACAATGGTATTCCTTGCATTCTCATGTCAAGCATGCGGATGAAATAAAGGTTAGAAGATTTTATATCACAACCCTTATCCCAATGACTAAGTTAACCCTTAAAATAAAACCAGGCGAATTTGTACTAGCGCTATAGTTGTGCTTCGCACAAGGTCTGGTTGAAATTCCAAATTTTTCTGTGCTTTTCCTGTGCTACGGGAAGTTACTTCACTGCCTGGGATCACAAATTTTCTGTTCTTTTCCTGTGCTTCAACTAATCAATCAGTCACCTATTTTGTCTTGGTACGTTGTTAACCTGGATATTACAACTACAGGGTCTTAATTAATTCATCAACTGCCTTGTTAATTCACTATGTTACTATACATATAAATCATGCCTATAAGGATAAAACCCCATAAAATCAGTTGCGTCAACTGTTAGAAATCCTGCCTACAGGATATTGTCACTCGCATAAGAAGCTATTAATTTTGGGCTCTCGAAGTTGTTTTACTCCCCCACTGCGCAATATTTGGATATCATTCCTATAGGGTTGTCATGCCTTAATTTGCAAATATGGTAGCCCAAAGCTGCACTGTTGCCTATACAATACTAAAAATTAGAATCAAGAAGAAACCATACCTATAGGACTTAACAACTATAATGTTTCTTAACTCTAAAATTTTCCATTGCCTAAACGTGTGGCGTGCATTTGTGGTTTATGTGTGGGGGGTTAAATTGAGCCATTTCTTGAAGTTTATGTGAAGTCCTATTTATTTTGGAATACGCATTAGTTTTATCAGTTTTTGAGCATCCTAGCAGGTCCAAAGCCTCCTAGATCATAGGCATAGGACAGGTGGTGCACGCATAGGACGCGGTTTACAATTGAATTAGAACGCTTCAGGTAAACAAGTTTAACATAGTAATTGGGTAGTAGGAGATGATAGTCTATGCCCGCTGAATAATATGAGCAGCCCCTATCCTAAGAGGGTTGCAAAGTATTATTTATGTTGTACGAGGTGATCCTTTAGGCTAAAAAACTTAGGACCTATCTTCTTTATATGATTATTCGTTCATACTTAGTCGTTGAATTTAGAACAATTGAGTTGTACCTGGTAACCTCTAAAGACTTGTAGTGATTATCTATATAACTTAATTGTTGTCCGATTTTCTTTAAACTTGTTCATAATAGAATCCTTAAATTCTTTGTCCTCTCTTGCTTATGTGATCACATAGGACAATTATAAGCTAATAATCCACATAGTAAAAACATTGGATGGGACCCACAGTTGTGGACCTCGATGAGTGCCTAACACATTTTTTTTTTTAGGTAATTTGAGCCCTTACTCGATATTTGGTGACACAGACTAGTTCTAATCAGAGTGATTTGCAAATAGGTGTCTCAACGTATCTTAAAACCGTTAGATGGCGACTCTTCTATTTTAATACCCATTTAAAAGAGTTGTGACATGTCGAGACCCTCTTTCGTGAGAAAAAGGGGCGCAACAGGTGTGTGTTCATGAACCCATGCTTTAGTTGTATGTAAAGCAAACGTAATAATAGCATGATAAACCCAAAGTCTTCAAAATATTTTGTTGAGATTAATGGCTTACTATTTTCATTAACGACATTTAACATCCTTAAAAAAACTTAACGACATTTAACAAATTTTGCATCTAGATGCCTTGACCCACTATAAATGCTAGGCTACTCCTTGAAAAGAAAAGTACATGTAACTCATATGAAGTTTTATCATATGTTGATTGTATCCATTGAGCAAATATAAATTCAATCATAATTTGATTTATTTCTTTAAACTGTCTTATTTTATCAAGCACCTTAAATAGGTTTATAGCATGTTTGGCCAAATTTCTTCAGGGCCAAAGTGCTTTTTATTTTTTTCTCAAAAGTACTTTTGTCCTCAACTTTAGGTGTTTGGTCATTTTTTTGGGGGGGAAAAAGTGTTGTTGGGAAGAAGCTGAAGCAGTGTTTAAGAAGTAGAAAAAAGTAACTTCTCTCCAGAAGCAAAACTAATTTCGACTTTTCTTCTTGTGAAATATACCCTTAGCAAAAAATAGTATATACACAAATAACCGTACTTATTTTAAATCATCAAAAGTATTAAAGTAATTTTTAATTTTATTTTCATATTTTACTTAAATAAAATAAACAACTTAATTATTATTTTTTGTAATAAATATTTAAACTTATTATTTACTTATATAATATTAACTATATAAAGTTAATATCTTCATGTCCTTATTCATAATTTGATATTTTAAAGCACTTTTTGAAAAGTTTGGCCAAATATAAATTATTTCTCAAAGTGTTTTTCACGTTGATTAGCCAAAAAGCAAAACATTTGTGTCCAACTTAGGGCTGGGCATATATCGGGTATAACCGATAGCCCAAAACGAAAAAAAAAATTATTGGGTATCGATATCGGGTTATTGGGTTAACGGTTCGGTAATGATTTTGTATTTTTTCATTATTGGGTTATCGGTTCAGGCCACGGTTTGCCTAATTTCTTAACGGGTTAACCGATAACCCAATAAGATTTATTAAAATTACCCTTAAGTATATAAATACATCTAGGGCTTCATTATTCTCTCTTTTTCTCCCAATTTTCTCAGCCTCATTCAAGATTGAAATTCACAGTTCACTCTTCAGACTCTGATTCAATTCTGGAACGTTTATTATCACGACCCCAAATCCTAACCGGCCGTGATGGTGCCTGTCGTGAAACTAGGCTAGCCGACCACCCGCATGTTCGCAATTTCTTTTGAAAATCCCGTTCAAG